>JAWZYV010016161.1:0-96718 GCA_038373885.1 Cheiracanthium punctorium | reverse complement strand
AAAAGGATCATTAAAGCAATATTTCAACAAACAAAAAAATCAGAAAATAGTAAAAGAAATAACTTACCCTAATTCGAAGAAAGCACCTAAACAGTAAACACCGGCCGAGCCGCAACCGTTGCCACTGAAAAGAAGTAAAATGTCCCAGATTCCGCAGCGCCATCTGTTAAGTAATTTCGAAACGAATTTGGGCCGATATCAAACCCTGAACGATTAGCGGCCAGTTTTTAAGTGATCGTCGGTCGATATCGCCCCAAACAAATTCCGAAATCTGCTTATGATGTCGGAAATTTAGCATCGCAAGGCGACGTCGCGCCAAACAGATGACGATGTCGCGTTCTGAGGACAAAATTTTAATATCGGAAGGGATGATGGGCCAATGTTATTATGATATTCTTATAATATGACCGAACAAATCCCAATCAAATCGATGTTTGGCCAATCGTTTGCCAAACAGTCGTGCTACTTGGGATATAGCATTTCGAAGTAACGTTTAACTATCTGTTTCTTTGATTTCAGATTACTTAACACAAAATTTGTGTTAAGTAAGTAAACCCATTCTATATTTCCAAATATGGAAATTCTTCAAAATAAAATACAATAATACTACGAAATTGATTTCAAAATCAGTCGTTTGTCTCGATTTTGGCCAGCGGCAGTATTGCTCATGAGTGTTGCGAAAGTTTTAAAACATGTGTTGCTCTTAAGTTTATATTATGTTTATTTCCCTTTTAGTAGAGTCTCTAAATCACACATAAAACTATTTTAATTTTGATGCATCCCATGGAAAAATAAAAAAAACAAATAACATATCGCCCACTTATCAATCTGGCCAGAAAACCGCTTAATAATTCACTTCAAACTTTAGTCATAGCTGCACAAGGCTCCGATGGCTGAATGGATAACGCGCTCGGCTACGAATCGAAAGGTCCCGGGTTCTATTCTGGCCACGGACACTCGATGGAAACAGATTAAAATAACTTAAAATTACAGCATAGAGGGGGGGAAATGCGCGGAAAAATAATGTGGGGCGCAGGCGCCCCGTGTATTTAGAATTTTTTTTTTTTTTGGAAATTTTTTAAGCTTGAAATGTTAAGCTTGATTCAAGCTTGAAATGTCAAGCTTAATGCAATCTGGGCAAGTGTAAACTAGAACACTTGATTCAAGCTTGCATCAAGCTTACACGACTGGAATTTTCAAGCTTAATTCAAGCTTATTGACTTGATAAATCAAGCTTGCTGCAAGTTTGCTGTGCTGTCTGGGTAGGACCTGTGACATAAAATTCTGTTCATTGAAAAATAGCTTTCTCTGAAACAAACTAAGCTTGCTAAAGTAACGGATGTAGCTCTTTTTAAGCTAAAGTACACTCATATTCCTCTTGAAATGTTAATTACAATTGATTTAATTCAAAATTTTATACATTATTAAAATAACCTGAATTCCTTAGTGCATTAGACTTTTTGCATGATGACAGGCATACCGTCTTTCTTCATTTTTTGAACTTAAACCCAGACTCTAGGCTAAACTCTAGGTCTGGTTCCGCTAGGTCTGGTTCTGGTTCTAGGTCTAGGTTCCGCAGAGTTAATAATTGAATCAGTCAGGAAACAATTATTGACATTACGTATTAAATTTGTATATACTTAACCCATTGATATGTGTTTCGTTTAGAATCAACTCTTCAACCTGAAATTTGTAATATTGACTTAATTTCGTCTGGTTATGGGCTAGAGATGAGTTCGGGCTCATTTTTTGAAGCCCGAGCCCGCCCGAGCCCGAAGACTTTTAATCAGAGCCCGCCCGAGCCCGAGCAATATTATTAAAGTTGGAGCCCGAGCCCGCCCGAGCCCGAAATTTCAGCTAAAGAC
This sequence comes from Cheiracanthium punctorium, assembly GCA_038373885.1. Taxonomy (NCBI): domain Eukaryota; kingdom Metazoa; phylum Arthropoda; class Arachnida; order Araneae; family Cheiracanthiidae; genus Cheiracanthium; species Cheiracanthium punctorium. The sequence continues at coordinate 94,853 of JAWZYV010016161.1, read as the reverse complement.
AAATAAAATTAACTACTTCATTAATAGGATACAATAATTTTTGGAGCTTCACACACCTTCTAGTCCCCCGTGCCGCTATTTTTTGAAATAAGTACGTCTATTTATCCCATGAATCACTTTTAAAATCTGTTTCAAGGAGTATGTTCAACAAAGGAGAAATTTTTCACGAGCCCGAGACCGCCCGAGCCCGAACGCAATCGTGAATTACAGAGCCCGAGCCCGAGTCGGGCCCGGGCTCGGGTTCGGGCTTTCGGGCTCGGGCTGAGCCCGTCTCATCTCTATTATGGGCTACAGAATTAATACGATTGATTTACTGTTAACGCAGAAAACACAAATGCCCTTTCTTTTTCGAGATTAGATAATTTTGGGGTACATTAATACAATAACTGGGCACATTAATTGACGCCTGAATAATCATCATCATCATTTAATTTTTACAGTTCGGATCAGTTCCTGGAGTTATTTAAGAGATAGCTGTGTAAGCAATCTTGAAATCTAGAATTTAGGTAACGTGTAAACCATGTCTAGGCGATGTATATATCATCCTAAAGTGATTTCTGTAAAATTAAATTTCACGGAAATATTTTGTAACTTGAACTTAAAACATAGAACATGGGAATCGATCTTCCGTTAAGTACAAGTTCTCCGGTTACGTTCAAATTTCTGTTTAAGTCTCAAATTGCACTTGAGCTGTAACGATAGGTCACAAAAAATTGTATTTGGATGTGAACCATCATCACAAGCATCGTTTCTTTTTCTTTCTAATGGCCGGGTCCGCGACCTACTGCAGGCTTGACGCTACGAGGGTCGTAGATGTTGGTAATTTCATCGTGGGGGCAGACCAACGTTGCCCCGTATGAGAGGTTTCCTAATTTTGAACCAGTTCTAGGACAGAACTCGCACCTGGATTGCGACCCCCCCCCCCGAGGTATCGTTTCAATATGTAAGACATTAGATCCACGATATATTTTTCATGCACCAGCTTCTTTTAGCGTACATTGTTCCACAGCAGTTCAGACAAGAGAGTTTTAGACCCTCCCAATCACTGACCAAGCCGGTGCTGCTTTCCTTTCCGTGTTCTTATGGGAACGGATCTCAGCGACTAGGCCACTGCGGGCACACAAGCACTATTTAAAAGCCTCGTAGAATGGTGTATTGAACATGCCCAATCTTAGCATTTTATTCTAGGAATTATGTATTCAAAATATATCCGTTTTTAATTTCATAAACCTTTGGAAATGCGTTTATCATGATGAAAGGCCTATAAAACACATCCTTATTTTATTTTAATCTTGATTCTAGCTAGAAATAGTTATGACTCTATGATTTTTAGGATTTGGGATTTAAGTAATGAACTAAAACTATAAACCATGAATTTAATTTTTTAACGTAAATGGAGAGCTGTGCCGAAGATTGACAGACTACTTTGCCGGAAAAGTGTTGCTCGGGTGTGCCACGTGGAGACGAGTCTGTCGGTACACGCTTGCTGCTCTCTGATGCATTGGGAGGCAGAGACCACATGGGCCAATATACTTTTGATACCTTCTTTTCGGACTTTTTCCATCTTGTTCTGTGCATTTTGGTTATCTTGTCTGTGTTTTTCTTGTTGTGCCCGCTATCTGAAAAAATAAAGAAAAAATGGAAAGTTGTATATATATATATATATATATATATATATATATATATACACTCATGTCCATAAATTAAGGATAATTCAGAATCACACAGAAATTGATCTCTAAAATAAAAATTTCACCTGTGGAATGATCGCACACATCTTGAAGAAGAATATGCAAATTACAGGAAACCACCAGATGGCGTGGATGGTACGTCACAATGACGAGAGTGTAAGAGAGGGGTATATAAGGAATGGTGGCAAAGAAGTAAAATTGTTCACAAGCGCTGTGAAAGCCTTTCAGTGCAAAAACCGCATAGTTATGGCACAAAGGAGGCATTTGGATGATGTTTTACGTGGCAGAATTATCGGACGACTGGAATGTGGACGTACCCAGCTGGAAGTATCCGAGGAACTTGGAATCGCCCAGAGTGTCATCTCCAGGCTTTGGCAACGATTCCAAGATGATGGTAATGTGAGTAGATGTTACAGCACAGGTCGCCCCCGAGTTACAACGCCAAATGAGGACCGCTATTTGGCAGTTACTGCCAAAAGAAACAGACGGAGTACAGCATCAGACCTGTCTCGTCAGCTCTCTTCAGCTACTGGTACGACAGTTTCAAGGCAGACCGTGCACAGACGCTTAGGGCATATTGGTCTATATGCTCGTAGGCCTGTCAGATGTGTTCCACTTACCGCAACTCACTGTCGCCTGCGATTAACCTGGAGTAGAGAGCATGCATTGTGGACACCGCAACAGTGGTCTAGTGTGATGTTTTCCGACGAGTCCAGGTTTAGTTTGGAGTCTGATTCTCGCCGGACATTCATCTGGAGAGCGCCAGGTACCCGTTACCACCAAGAGAACACCATTGAAAGACACCGTTACGGTGGTGCAGGATGGCTCGTTTGGGGAGGAATTATTCTTGGTTCCAGAATTGACCTGCATGTTCTGAGTGTAACGATGACAGGCCACATCTATCGGGATGTCATTCTGGAACAACATGTACGTTTGTTTCGGGGCGCCATGGGTGCTGAATTTGTGTTTATGAATGACAACGCCCGTCCTCACCGTGCAAACATTGTAGACGAATGCCTTCAATCGGAGGATATCACCCGTATGCATTGACCAGCGTACTCACCGGACTTGAATCCAATAGAGCATGTGTGGGATATGCTTGGCCGACGAATTGCAGCCCGTCAACCCCCTCCCACCTGTCTACCGGAACTTCGGAGTGCATTGCTTGATGAGTGGTGTAATATTCCCCAAGATCAGATTGATCATTTGATACTCAGCATGCCTAGGCGTTGTCAGGCCTGTATTGCATCGTCCGGGAGACATACTCCGTATTAACCATCCTACTAACCATGTTATACTGTTTTTTGTAAATAGGTTCTTTTTTGAAATTTGGTCAAGGGAGTAAAACTTGCAATTTTTATTAATTATGTCAAACATATAGCATCTTTTTTGCTCTTTACTTTTTGTTTAATAAATAGACTTTACAAATAAGTCAAATTTGTTTTGCTTCTTTCTCTTTCTTTGCCTGAACTTCATTATCCTTAATTTATGGACATGAGTGTATTTCGGCAACGTCGTCTTCATGGAGCTGTTAATAATCACTTCGGGAAAAAGTGCCGAAACAACAGTACGCTTTCCGATCATTGTTTCGCCAGAAACTAATGTATTTTTCTCCGAAAACAGAAGACTAAAATGGATAGTTTAAAAAGTTTATTTTACTTCATGGATAAAATTTTCGGGGACGAGCCTATTGTTTATGAAACTTGGTTAAGAAATTAGACGGACACTTCAATGCTTTTCCAAAAGTGATTATTACCGGGTAAGTTAAAACTGCGTTTTTCACCCCAGATTGCTGTATGTTTACGATTCCTCATTGTGGTCCCTATCACCCCTTAAAGTCTTGCCCAAGAGTTTAGATTCACCCTGTATATATATATGTACAGTCAACTCCGGTTATAGTGAACCCGGATATAGTGAACTTTCGGCGCTATAGTGCACGGAAATCGTTAGTCCCGATTCACTTACATTAGAAATGAGCATAGAATTTTTCGGTTTTAGTGCACATAACTTCGGTTATAGTGAACCTAAAAACTGAACTTCGAAAATTCTGAAGATGGCGGAGATAAAGTTTTCGGATGTCTACATTTTAAAAGGTTGTCTCTATTGCATTCAATAAATACACAAAGAGATCAAGCATCTGTTCCGAAACACTGGGGAATTCTCAGTGACTAGGGTAACATGGCGAAGGGGAGCGGGTAACAATAGTGCACTGGAAAAAAGGCTTTTAGACTCTTGACCTCTGTGAAACCAGGAATTTATTCATTGCAGTAATGCATACTTATCTTAACCTCTTCGATTCCCTTGCAAAATAGCCCAACTCTTGTGGAGTATGCCACCCCGTACTCCTTTTGTCCGATACCCCTAGTGCTTAAAAGATAAGCTCATCTTTTCCGCCCAGCATGAAAGGCCATGATACCCACACTTCCACAATGAGGAAGGTAACAATGACTATTTTTAAAAGAAACATGCAAATTTTTTCATTCTCCTTGACCAGAAAGGAAAGACCACAAGCGCTTCAATCCAATTCATCAAACTGTGCTGCTCCTAATTGTATCCACGCTTGCTATCCGGGGGGCATCTGTAAAAGGGCATTAAATTCTTAGTCGGTTAGAATCAATAGCATTTTTCGGCTACAAAGCACTTAACAAAAAATAGGGTACATTTCATGGTGAACAAAAACGGACATGTTTCTCTTGTTCTTAAATGATTCCATTTTCTATTCCCGGTGCAATAGCACAGGTTAAGGATTACCACTACATGCTATTGCTTGATTGGCTATAGCACTTTCCGGCCAATTGAATGGAATCTCCCAAATAATTATAGCACTTAGGAGTAATAAGACATAAATACGATTAATTATGTTTGATTTACATACTCTCTTAAAAATTTAGAGTGACATTGTCACTCTTACAAAAAGTCACCGGCAAATGATCCCAGATAGAGTGAGATAAGAGTGAGAAAACTGCATTATGACTCTTCATCGATAGGATTCTGTCACCCTAACTGCAAGAGTGAGACAATGTCACTCTTAGAGTAAGGGTGAAGGCGCTATCTGCTCACTCTAGCGAGAGAGTCACCACATTTCCCATGATGCGTTCACTTCAGCAGGAGTGAGTGCGTTGCTTCCACACCCAAACGACGCCATATTGGAATTGGACTGCAGTTGCGAAGTACCAACTGCATACAAGTAATGGAATACTTTTAGCTAACACAAGTAAGTAAAACCTTATAACTTTTCAATTATTGTAAATGTTATTTAAAATTTGATAATTCACAACATATAAGATACATTGATTCAGTGTCGGATCCATTAGGACTCCAGCTCTTCCGACAGACATTGCTTTGGTTAGGGTTAACATTTTACTTTACTATACATTTTGTTTTTAAGACTTAAACAAGCCTGCTTCTTTTAATTTTATACCCTTCCGAGAAATTGATCTTTGGATCCCCCTCTATACTTGATCGTAGTATGTTATTTATGCTTATATAGCTGAAATCTTGCATTCGTTTTTTGTTTCTGTATATAATATTTGAGCATGTTTTGATGCGTGTTTGTAAATCGGTGGTGCAGTCAGGATTTTATTTCGGGGGTGGAGAGGGCTCTAACCTGTGTATCAAATTGTAAGCAAGCTGTTTCAACTGTAGCCTCAGTATCAAATTTTAAACTAAGTAAAGGGTCAGATTTTTAGGAAGGATACGCGCCTGTTGCAAATAGTATAAACAAAATTTTAAATCAAAAGCAGAAAATAATGATCAATTATATATTGTATGCAATTTATATTGAAATAAATTATAAACGTGGGAAAAAAATATTTTGTGATTAAATTTCAATATGTCTATGTGCATCATTTTATCTTATTGCACATTCTAGCACAGATTCACGCTTAGAATATACATATATACGTTGTTAGATCAAAATAACCGCTCTGTTGTTGTGGTGTAATATTTCCCTCTCCACTTTTTACACATACACAAACCTCTCTCTCATATGGTAAAGTGGATAATTTACGATCGAACACCCCAGATGGCCTCAGGAAAGTCCACTTTTAAATCAGGGAAACCGGCTGAAAGTAGCAGGTGATTCAGAATGTGTGAGCTTTCATTAGTAGTACGAAAAACACAAGGGATACTGGTAAACTGATTCAACGCGGAAAAAAAGTTATTGTTTTTGGTATTAAATGCGAGATTTTTGGAATTGAAAAGTTTGTATACTGTTTAAGGATAATTCAATAGTATAGTAACGGATAAGTTTAATATTACTGGTAATAAAGGTAAGTGTTACAATATTAAATTTAGTAATACAGAATTAATTTTAGAGCCTTGCAGATTTTGGTTTGGTAGATTTTATGTCTTCTGTTGTGTATCAATATTGGTAAATAAAATTCTCAAATTGGTAAAACTTACCTTTTAGCCTAGATACCAATTCAAAATAATGCTAATTTTTTTCTATTGAATTTAATTAACATATGAAATATATCCACAATATTGGCTATATACTGGAAATGTTTCTGAAGTAATTCCATTACTGATAAAGTTTTTAATAGTAGCAAGTTAGTAGTTAGCACAATTATCTTTACAATGTGTTCACAATATTAAGTAAAAATTCGAAATATTTATAATGTATTCTTAATATTGACAAGTAATTTTTAAAAATATTTTTATACCATTTTATTATTTTTCTAATGCTAATATACTCAATCCTTCACATTTTTATTATATTGGAAATAAAAACTAATATTGGTAAAAATTAGCAACATTTATCCATTATATTGTCCATGTTAATGAATTAAATTAAATATATTTAAAATGTATCCACACAGTATTGTGTGTATATTATAAATTTCCCTCATATTGTACTAACAAATATTTTTAATGTGTCAGCATCTTAATATCACAGTAATGGTGAATTAAGACTGTTTATCTACTGTACATTATTTCAAAATTTAAAATCTGATAAATAATTTTAGGTGCATTTATGTACAAATTGCTGAAAAAGATATTTTAATAATTAAGTCAAATACTACTGAAAATCCTGTGATGATAAGACCATGATTATCACAGGAGCAAGGAGGGCACATGCCCCAGACACCCCATTTTAAGGGGTCCTTAAATTTTTTCAGAATATGAATTTAGTTTATTAAATTTTCATTCTAAGATACTAAATGCCTGGTTTTTTTTTTTCTAAAAGTTGGATGTGTGTGTGGCAAAATAGATCCCAAATGGATGAGCCGATTTTAATGTAGTTTGTTTTATTTTAAAGATGGTATAATCAGAACGGTTCTTCATTGTATTTGATAATATTCACTTCATCTATTCCCCTTAAATAAAGCTTACTTTACACTTGTTCAGTCTAAGACAATTCAAATAATATTGTTGACATTCAATTATTTTGATTGCTGAATTATTTCTGTAATGTTATGGAAAAAGCCATGCTTTGAGTTGCATTTTTTTTAAGACTTCATTTTTAATAAAGGTTATTTCACATATTGCATAGGAAATGTTCATAAACTTAAAATTTATCTAGCATATTTCATTTTAAATTCATTTAATCAGAACATATCTTTGCAGATTGAAAAAACATACTTAAGTGGGGGGGTGGAGTGAGTTTGGCTTAGGGACGTATCTAAACCTTAAAAATTTCAAGCTGAACTTTCAAAATTACCCACGAATATGTAATTTTCTCCATTTCTTATGTTTACTTATTTCGAGGGTGGCTGAAGCCCCACCAGTCACCCTCTGGCCAAGGACGTACCCAGGAAGGGGGGTGGGGGTCTGTAACACCTCCGAAATTTCAGTTTTTATTAACAAAGCAATAATGGTGAAGTCTTTTTGTGAAAATTTCTGCCTTTTTCATCGTTTGGACTCCCTCCGAAATTTTTGGACCCTCCCAGAATTTTTTTTGGGGTATGTCCCTGCCCCTGCTCTCCTCTCCTAGGGGGGGAGCAAGTTCCCTACCTTGAGCCCCCCCCCCCTTATGGGTGCCCATATCATTAATGTTATATATTTCAAGTATTTAATATTATTCTGTGGTTTTCTGAACTTGCAGGTAGCAGAACAGATTTCATTATTTATTGACATTGTTGCGAAAGCAGACAGCACGGATTTCAGAGTTTGGGTCTTCTACTGGGTATCATTAAGGGTAAATAAATTTATGATATTGGTAAAATTTACTTAAAACTTCAAAATAATTTTAATCCTTTTTCTACTGAATTTAAATGAAATCTATCTGCAATATTGCCTATATTTTGGAAGTAGTTCTGAAGTAGTTCCATTACCAATAAACTTTCAAATAGCACCTCACAGGATTGTAAAACATTGAAAACCCAAACCAGTATTTTTACATAGCAGCAAGTTAATATTTAGCCCAAATGTATTTAAAATGTATCCACAATATTAGGTAAACATTGGTAATATTTCTAATGTATTCCTAATATTGACAAGTAATTAATTTTATAGTATTTTTATTTTTTCATGTTCATATACTTAATTATTCAATATTATCATTAAATTGGAAATAAATACTAATGTAAATTGTAGCAAATTAATATTTACCCATTATATTGTCAATCTTAATGAATTTAAATTAAATTTATTTAAAATGTATCCACAATATTGGGTGTATATTTCAAATATTCCTCATATATATTGCACAAGTATATATTTTTGATATGTTAGCATCTTAATATATTATTACTTGCGAATTATCACTGTTTATCTGTTACACATTATTTTTGCATTTAAAATCTGAAATAATTTTAAATGCATTCATATACAAATTTCTGAAAAATATATCTTAATAAATAAGTCAAATATTACTGAAAAATTTAATGTAATATGATTGTTCCCTGATTATCATGGGCAAGCGGGTAAATACTGTGGAAAATACAGAAAGACAATTGTCAGAGTCGGTGAAGAAACAAAATGTAAGGGGGCCCCCATTTAGACCCATACTTCTGACTCAAGCGACTTTATGTCGTAATTGCTGCCTGGATTTGAGATTGGGGGGGGGGGGACTGCAGCCCTATAGCCACTCATCCCATTACCCCTCGATCTACCACCGAATCATTTGTTCTTGTGATAATGTTTAAATGTAAATTTTAACTGAAGACTCCTACCTTGAGTGGTCATTAGTTAAATATATATAAATTGATAATAAATGAATATTCATATAAATTGGTTGCTTTAGAAAACGAAACTTTTAGAATGTTTTTTATGTATTGAATACTCATTTTCTTGAAATATAGGAGAGTTAATAGAGATGACTGGGTGATTTTTCAAGAACCTTTGATAAGGGTGAATACTACTTTGGATGTCTTTAGATATAAGTATGTATTTATTTTTAATTATTTACTGTTTCAGTGTATTTTTAAATTTGGGAGTTAATTTTATATTCATATCATATGTTATAAATGTTCCTTATACACATGTCTGTGTGAATTTTATATTATTATTATTTGCATTGCAAAGTATCCCATTTTAGAAGAATGTATATCTTAAGCACTGAATCAGATGGGTAGTAGATTTCTCACAAAAATTGTGTTTCATTAAGTGTCTCACTGAGTAGAAACAAAATGTTTCAATCAAGTTATTATTATTTTTTTTTTTACAAGAAATAATGCAATTTCTGAACAGGTTTTAAAAGAATTCAACTATGTCAGAAATTTGAAAATTCAGAATTTCTCTTCACCAGCTGTATTTATGGCAATACAAATGGTTAATTTATAGAAGTGAAATACTCAGAGAAAAATTTATAACATATTGTATTGTCCAAAATAGAGGGAGAATTAGCCATCAGATACAGTTTCCACTTTCGTGAATTTCTCCCTAAAAATGGGATAAGACCTGCAGTTTTGTTGTTCTATAAAAGTTCATCATGCTGTCTATGAAGAAGCATTCTGAATTATACCGAGTTTTTGAGAAGCCTGTCTTTAAAGCTTGCAGAGCCAAGTGATGAATAAAATATGTTACAAGAAAAACTGATTGATTTTGGCTGTTTATCACTTTATTATCTTTTTATTTTCTAGTACTCTGAACTGGTCCTGTGGAAAACCATTGAATTTTTGTCAGTGGCATGCTGTAAAAGAGAAGAAACTATTGGCATTATAAGTGGTATTCATATTTTTGTTTTATTTGTTTATTTATTCTTTAAATGTTCTTAATTACTAGTTCAAAGTCTGCATACTTTTGATCTCTGCGGTCTAATTTTTTCAAAGCTTGTATCGCATAATTTCATAATTGTCAATAACTTTTTTTTTTTTTGAGATGTTTACTTTTTTGTTTATTTTATTTTTTTCTTATTTTCCAAATTGATTTATATGTTTTTTTTTAGTTTTTTTTCCCTAAAGTGATGTTACTTTGGGGCAGTTAGTGACTATGTATTAAATTTTATAAATTTCATGTAAATTGAGAAAGTTATTAGGGCTGTTCTTAAAAGAAAAAAAAAGTATAACTTTTGGTAAAGTTACATCAATGCGTAAAACAATAAATATTTATACAGTAAAATTCAATGTGGTATTCTTTATTAAAGCATTTGACCCAGGCAACTCTTTAGTATATCATTTTATGTTATGCTATATTCTGTCATTTATTTAATCTCTATTATATGTAAATTTTTTATGTCAAGTTGTATATGCAATTTTGCTTGCAAAATCAAGTCTTATTTGCAACATTTTATGAAGTAACAATGAAATAAAGTATAAAAATCAATTTTTAGTCCCTTCAGATTAATTTTTTTACTCTGCACCCTCACTACCTCTTAAAAATATGTTGTAAGTAAAACCTTGAAACTCCTGTAACTTTTATTATTATTATTATTATTATTAATGTTGTCACTGCTGTTGTTGTTTAAAATGTAAACTGTAAAATGCTACTTTCAGAGATGAGATTTAAGAATTTAGTTCCTTCCACCTTTTTCAAGACTTTTCCACCTTATTCAGACCTTTTTCAATGTTTATAAAGAATTCAGTTTTTTCATTTTTTTCAAAAATTTTCTGATTTTTCAGTAAGGCAAAATTGTATATAAGTAAGATAGATTTAGTATCAATAAAAATTAAAATATTTATTGCTCTTGACATTCATAAGTATAATTGCTCAAAAGTTGTTTGGACATTCTTTCAGACTTTTTTTCCTTTTTTGTTAATCTCATATCTGTACTTTGGTACAAACCAAATCAAAAACTAGCCTACCAGTTTTGACACCATATTACATGTACCACCATTAGTGGTAAAAACAGATGAAATATATTATTTTTTAATTTTACTAATACAATATGTAAATGTAAACTTTACTTCCTTAGTAAATTCAGATTTTTTAAGCCTGCAGTATTAACAAAGTGCAATAACCTTGTCAGTGTTCACATGTTGTCATATGTATATTTGAATATTACTCAAAAATATCTTTAGTCTAGTTTTTAACTGACTTCAAGAAGATCTAGGTTATTAATTGGGGTCAGTACTCAGAAGTGTAGCAAGAAATTTCAGTGCCCGAGAACAAATTTGCATCACTTCCTGTTTACCAAAATGCGCTGGAAAAAGTTTTATATACAAATTGGTGCCTTTTGGATCCTATGCCCTGGGACAAATGTCCCCCTCTAGCTACACTTCTGAGCACTGAATCCTTGTAATTTACCAGACTAGATATGAAAATTATTTTCAAACTTCCGTTTAATTATTTATTTCTTTTGTTTATCTTCCACATATAGATGTGATCTTTGCTAAGAATGTTGTTATTTGATGATATTTTACTTGCTGTGCATGAAAAGTTTTTATTGCAAAGTTATCACTTTATTTTTTACTCAATTTTTGATGTACCTAAAATATATTACAAGTCCTGAATATTTTCTATTTTTTAATTGATTGTAATAATTTGCAAATTTAACTCACCAATAGTAAGTAATGTGTTTAATATTTATTTTGTCACTATTAGTTTGATGTTTGTTATTACGCACAGGTTACTGTGATTCAGGGATAATTTTATTCCAAATTGCTTTGATATGGGATTTTTGCTTCAATACTGTCCCCAATTATTCTTTTTTGTGTTACCTCAGAGGATTTACCTCACAAAATAAAATTTTGTGAAGTAAATCCTACAATGTGTTCCTTACTTTGATATGGGTATTGGTATAATACACAAAGTATTTTGTGCTCTCAATTACTTTGCATATCAGTATATTCTAATATTAATAGAACATAGAGAACAGATTATTTTATAAAACAGTACAAGCATTTCTTATCTGTAAAATTAAAGTTTTTTTTCTTTTATTTTTGCAGGTAAAAAAATAGATTTTTTTTTTTTTTTTTTTTTTTTTTTTTTTTTTTTTTTTGAGCTGCTATATTTAGGTTTTATTGCAGTTTTTTTTCCATTTGCTTTTATGTTCAGTGGCAAAATTAAAATGTAAAAGACAGCTTAAATTCTACATCTTTATTTTATTCATTTATTCATAATTTGTACAATTTTAACAGTAGGAACCCTGTTTCCCTTCCCTCTCTTACTCAGAAGGTTACAGTATATGTAAATGTTACTTGAAAGTATTTATTATTACCATACATAAATATGGTAATATGAAAAATGGTAATAAGAAAGCATTTATTATTACCATTTTTTGGTATGCTTTTGTGCTGTTCCAAAATTGTATTTAACCTGCTCCTAAAGGTGTTCCAAAATGTATGTAGATTTGCAGACTTTTTATTATAAAGTTATCCTCCGATTTTAGTGAAACTATAAACAAAATGTTTTCTGAATCAAATGAAAAGATCTGCTGACTTATTCCTCTGTAAATTCATCACCTAGTTGAAAGTGTTAAGCTGTGCTTTATTTGGAGATTTAAATTTGACACTAATCCATGTACACACAAAACTAATTTTAACTAATTTTATTTTGTATGTATTTAACATAGATCTAGTTTATGCTCTAGTATATTCTAGCTGCCAACTCTTTCTGATTTTGAGCCTTTCTTCAGTCTTATTCAAATTATGGGGAGGGGGGAGGGTACCCTTTTTTTATTAGGATAGAATAGCAGTTATGTTTTAACTTTTAATTCTGTAATTACTTGTTGAAGTTATAATTTTTATCTTCCAGATGCTGTTAGAAGAATCCCTGAATGTGAAATAGTATTGAAGTACTCATATTGAATCCAGTGATTGTATTTTATATAAATGTAACAATGTAATACAATTAAACCAAATTTGTAATAATTTGTTGTGTGTTCACTGCCATTGCTTTTATAATTCATTCAAACCTGCATGAGTCTCAATAAGAGATATCTTCCACTTTTTTCAATTCGTAGGCTATTTTTTACTTCTGCAGTTCTGAAATAGTTTAATTTTTTTTTTTTAATTTAGGACGCATCGTAAACTAAAATTTGCTAGGCTGAAGACTACTCTGGACTTGGAAGTTCCATTACTCATGTTTTTATTAAGACTTTGCTTATATATTTTTATTAACTGTTTTTTCTTTCTTTCTTTTTTTTTTTTTTTTTTTTTTGGCCCTCGTATTAATTGAATTGTTCTAACATACTAATGAGTTTTTCTGGCTTTACTTTCATTTATTGTTCTAAATCTGTTTTCAATAGTATAATAATTCTTGCATAAAATCTATATTAAAAGAATTTTTTTTTCAATTTGAAGTTTTTAAAAGATTTGTAATTTGTAGCTATTTTGCTGTAAAAGTGAAATTGAAATAAATAAAATCACACTTAAAAATAAATAAAGAAATGAATGTGTATATATATTAAAAAATTAAGAAATGGCTTTTATTTTGAAGTATGTATAAATTATGTTCAGAACAGGAATTTGGTTTTTTAAGAGGTGAAAAAAAAAATCTTTTTCTGTGAATCACCACCCTCCCCCCTCACCCAGACATTATCTATGGAGGTTAATATGGTTCACCCTCATGCTCTAAACTTCAATTATTTCTTTGCGTTATGGCAAGTCTACAAGAGGGGTGTCTTCTTGGGGGGGCTGACTTGGGTGGTGAACTTTTTAAGGATTCTAACCTGTATTCTTGCTCATGCCTCTAAACCTTAAATAATGGTTTTTGGACAAGACAAAAATGTTGGGGGGATTCAACAAAATGGGCATTGTTGGGGAATTATGAAATAATTGGTTTTGATTTATATCATTTATGTATTGGCCTGCACAAAAATATTTCTTTACCCCTTTTCGCAAAAAAAGAAATCAATCAATATAAAGTAGTTTCCATTTTAAAAATATTTTATTCCTTTTTCTGGGGGGAGGGGGAAGAATAGAAAAATAGGTATTCTCTTAAATTTCCAAACATGATATGTACATTAACAGAGGTTATCAGCAGATATATTTATATTTTTGATTTACCCAACAATTAGTTTATTTATGTAATTTTTTTTTTTTCAATTAAAGGATAGCTATTACTCTTTTAACTTATTTTAGTGTTTCATAATTCTTGTATTTGTTCGTATAAATGACTGAAATTTAATTTCAAATAATTTCTTTTCGATAACAATTCAATCCTGTTCATTTCTTATTTATTTAAAATTAAAAAAAAGACTTGTTAATTGTAATAAAGTTGAAAAGAAAGTTTGAATAAATTATACTTAAAATAAAACCTATTTAAAAATCAAAATTATTAGTATTCTTTTGATTTTATATAAATATCTTATCATGAACTATTTTTATTGTTTTGTTAATACTGTTGTAAGTGAAAGTTGTTCTGAAATGTACCATAGGTAAAAAATAAGTTTTCAGGGATTTTTTATTTCAGCAGGAGAAAAGGTAACATTGAACATATCAAATATTTCTGCACACTGTTGAGTAATGTGGATGTCCGAAACTCTTATTTCTATTCTTGTTTGATCACAGATTACCTCAAATGAAGTTATAGTACTGCAGACAAAGAAAATTCTTATAAATCTCCTGCTGATGGATTTTACATAGCTCAGTGGCTATACAGATCACCTCCAAGCATTTCGAAACTTGCACTTCTATTCCTGTTACGTTTTGACTAACCAAACTAAACATAAACTGTTAACGAATTCTGTAACTAAATAGATCTAGAGGTTATGGAGGTTTGTTTTAGTAACCATGTGGAACTCTTGGGGGTACCTTTTAGTGATGCCATCATCTGATTATTAAAATGAAACTCTGTACTCCTTCTTAATCTGTTTAATTTCAGAATAGGCTGTTATTTTAAATACTGTATGTTTTGTGTCAACAGTCCACATTTCACTCACTGGAATGAAAGCAAGAATCTAAAAATGCACGGGGTCAGATATTATTGTACCATTGAGCTACGTAAAATTTATTTTCCAGCTGTTATGGATCATTCTGAACATGACAATAATCCAAGATAGCCCAGAAATAGATATCTAAGAAGTTCTGGATATGAAATAAGTATCAATTTCTGATCTTTGGATATTTTGAATATGAAATAGATAGCCATTTTTGGGATATTTGAGATCTTCTGGAAGTTTAATTATTATAACTATGCTACATATATACAGATACCTGTATATTATAGATGTTATTTACTCATTAGAGAGATCACACCTCAAATTTCTAATAGAGAAATCTATTTTATGTTGGACTTCTAATAGATATACCCAATATCCAGCTATGATGTATTAAAGATTGCCTATGGACAAACTTGGGGGGGGGGGAGGTAAATGCGGCAAAAATATTTACTTGTACGATATGAAGAATATTTTCAAGGCGCTCGATATTGCAGATACATTTTTAAAATATTTAATTTAAATTCAATAGCAGCAAAGTTTTATAATTTTTACAATATAAAGGTTAAATATCAACTTTCTACTTTTTACCAATACTAGCTTTATTCCCAGTGTAACATTGAGTAAATATTAACCAAAAAAATTAAAAATGGTATAAAGTTATGTTAAAGTAATTACTTATCCATATTGAATATATTTCCAATGTATATCAAATACTATAAATGCATTTTAAATATATCTGAGGCAAATATTAACTTTGCTACTTTGTACGAAGTTACATTTGATACATTTGACGAAGCTACAGTTGATCTTTGTTTTCAATTTTTTTTAACAATATTGAGTTAACATTAAAAAATTTATCAATTGAGGACTACTTCAAAAATATTTCCAATACAACCCTATATTAAGAATATATTTTTTTGTATGTTAAATTCAGTGGAAAAAGGTATTAGTATAGTCATACTGAAAGTATAATGTTATTTTGAGAATTTATCAGACCTAAATGCTAATTTTTACCAATATTGGAATTTTATTTACCAATATTGGAATTTTATTTACCAATATTGGAAACTGTTTATTCTCAATGTGTTCACTTACTACTTTGTAATATTATTGGTTTTTGATATCAATGTTTTCACAATATTGAGTTAATATTTAAAAGTTCATTGGTAGTGAGACTGCTTCAGAAATATTCTCAATATATAATTAATATTTCAATACACACTTCATATGCTAATTAAAATTTTACAAATAATAATAACATTTTGAGCATATATCAGGGCTAAACTCTAGTTTTTACCAATACTGGAAGTGGTCTTTACTCTCAAAGTATTCACATATATGTAAATTTTAATAATTAAAAGTAATTAGTACTTAATAATATTGGAAATATTTCTAATATACACTCAATATTATTGATACATTTCAAATACTTTAAGATTCAATAGTATTAAAATTTGACTTCAAATGGGCAAAATTTTAAATTTATAATATTGGATTTTATTTTCAATGAATTCACAAGATTGGATAAATATTGATGCTATATAGAAAATATCTTTTAATGTTTGCCAAATATTTAAAAAATAATAATAATCAATGCTGTTACCAGATACATTCATATATATATATATATATATATTTATAAGGAATTATTTTAATTTCCCTAAAATAGTGATAGCCAGAAGCAAGGCATATGCAAGGAATAAATCCAGGGCCGTACCCAGACAAAAATTTCAGGCAGGGTCCAAACCGTGGAAAAGGCAAAATTTTTCACAAAAAGACGTCATTATTATTATTTTATTAACAAAAATCAATTTTTTTGGGAGGGGGGAGGGTCCGGACCCCTGGATACGGTCTCGAATAATCACCCTATAAAAAGTGGCGGTCACTCTTAAAAAGGGTCATAGCTCACTCTTGATCAGAGCGCTCCACTCTTTAAGGGATGGCGTGCTGTCACCCTTTCCTTAGAGTGAGGCACTCTTTCCCGGAGTGGGTTTTTGAATTCTCACTCCTAGTCCAGAGTCAGAAATGTCACTCTTCAGAATAGTGATTTCTCACTCTATGGAGGTTGGCTGATTTTTGTCACGAAGGTAGGGTGATATATCACTCCTCAGCACTGGTTTTTCACTCTTGATTATTAAGAGAGTAAATATTCAGTGCGGGTATAAAACACTATTTTGTACTTATGTATATAATGCATTCCTGGTTCATATGGGGACACTTCGCTTATAGTGAACTTCGGATAATGTGAACGAAATTTGCCGGTCCCCAGAGGTTCACTATAACCGGAGTCGACTGTTATATATATATATATATATATATATATATTTGGAAGCATTTACTTTGATGAAGATTTTAAAATAGTGAGTTTCAAATAATTTTATTAGTTACAGCATGAACAAATGTTAAAAACATATATCATACCTTATTCCAACCTCTTAAACGAAGTATTTAACCTGCATCTGCAGCACAGTTAAAACATTCTTTTAATATATATCTCAAAAGGTACACTTTTATAAATCTCCAGCTATGACGTTTATAAAAGTGACCATTAGCATTAATGCAATTTATTACGCGATGTAAAATACACAACATTTGTTTAAAAGCTTAAAAACATAAACATTTTAATGGAATTAAATTGTAAGAGAAAACATAAACAGTTGTGATATATTTCATGGTAATTCATTGCTCTTTATTAGAATTTTTTAGAGCGCTTAGAAGGAACGAGCATAGTTTTGAGTTATAAAATTTGCGCTTTGTTTAATATTCTAGAGCGAACTTAAAAATAACATTCAAAAATATGTTACTTAAATCATAACGTTTTTTAAAAGAATTTATTCACGCAAACTGCATATCATTTTTATGAGTTAGAATATCTTTCGCTGTAGCTGTGTGTGTTTGAAGCACTTTTTTCAGAATTCTAAATTACATGGCTTTTCTTGCCTTATGGTTAAATTTAAGCTGTATTTTCTACACTTTAAAATACATACAAGTTTACTTATGTAATTACCCATAAAAAGTTATTTTACTTCTACGCTTTATAGCATAATTGTATGTTCAATTATGCTAGCTAACTTTTGTAATATTTTCTACTTTTAAATTGACAATTTTATGTAAATTGTTTCTCACTCCTACCAAGCATTAATTTTAAAGTAATGTTATATACAGATGTGGGCAGAGTTAATAAAAACTAACTTCCTTAATTGTTAATTTGGAACTCAAAAAGTTAGCTTCGATAATCGTTAGGCTTAGTACACACTGTGCCACAGAGTTGAGCAACATTGTATCGGGACACTTGAGCAGCATGGTATAGGTGCGTACACACTGTGTTACCAAGTCGCGCGGCAGGTATCGGGACTGTGGCGATATTTGTTCCCATATACATTTAGTAACTATGTTGCAGAACATACGTCTGCAACATAGTTACTGCCGGTACCAGTCGCTACCAGTTCCAAGATTGTTCCACAATATTTTCAGAAGTTTTGAAACTGCTGTGATGCAAAAGTTGCAAATCTCAAGTTTCCCACCAAAAGTGGGGAACATGCAACAATATTGAGCGACATTTTGGTGTTTACAAACAGGACCGGCTCTAGATTGAAGGGAAAATAGACGAGTACCTACAGTGACTTAACTACCAGAATTGAAACTTTTTTTTTTTTTTTAAAGCTTGGTTTTATGGTATTTTCGGGATTTACCAATAGCAGTAAAAATGCTAGGGCAGTATCATTCACAATTTTAAAACAACTTGAACGCAACTAAAAGAATAAATACTGACTTTCCACGAATTAATGCTCTATGTAAACATTCGGCTTTCATTGAAAGTAGATATTTCCATTAAGTAAAGAGGGTAGAAGGAATCAGGGCCACCACTACCAATAACGGGGCCTGGTACCAATTTTAATCCCCCCTCCCCCCCCCCACACACACAAGTGCCTATTTTTATGCCATTTTCTCTCTCCTTTACAGACTCAAATATGAATATTTTCATATTGACTATATACATGTTATAGATTTTTATTAACTTTTAACTGATTTTCTTAATTCCAATCTAACTTAATTAGTAATTTGAAGTTTGAATTAAAATGCATTTACAAATAACCTTTATACAGTAAAACTGCCGCTGGAAATGGTATTGGGAATTCAAATTTCCTTTGTTTTCTGGTTGGTGCAACCAGGACCACAACTAGAGGTGGACAAACGGGGCACATGCTCACATTCCGTGCAGAGGCGGAGTTTCAAAATTAAAGTTATCCAGGGTGACGTATTATTATTATAATTCTTTTGAATGCTCCTGAAAAACTATGCTACATACACTATTTTCAATGGAAGGCCTTATTTTGTACTTTTTAAACAACATATATGAATTTTACTTTTTTTAAATAGACTAGACATTGATGTATGTATGTGTTTTTATTTAATTTTGATTGGGGCCCCGCTTACTTGAAATGTATGTATGTTGTGTACTGTCTGGCTGGTCCAACATATAACACTTGTGTATGTGCGTTTCACGTTGTGTTTGGAAATGTTTTCTTGGTTCGTTTGATTATTTGTGTGCAGCTGCTTGTTTGTAGTACCTTTTTGTTAGTTAAAAAAATAATAATAAGTAATGTTAATGTTTAGGCTTTTTTTGCAATAAGTAAACAATGTTTCTTTTGCTTTAACTGAATTAGGAAATGCTTGTCAGTCATGTGCTGCTTGCAATTTTGTAGACCTTCGCTGTGTCAACAAATCTACAACTTTTTATTTATTTTTTTAAATTTCTCACACATATTTATCTTCTTACACAAATTTTCTTTCACTTTAAACTCACACATCTTTTTTAAATTTTGATTTTGTGTATAATTTTTGCATAGAATTGTGTATTTTCATGGTCACAAGTTTTGTTTTTTAATGGTGTATTGTATTATATGTTGAATTTATGTGTATTTGTATTTTTATTGTGTTTTCATGTTATTTTTATGTAAACAATTTGTTTACCTACAACGTACCACATTAATGGTCATTTTTAAAATGTAGTTTTCACTACATAATGTTTATGCAAGACCTTTTACTATTTTTAATGACCAAGCCAAACCGTTTTTGAATTTTTATGATTGTAACTGTATTGTGTGCACACATATTCCTTAGCATATAAGTCATAATTTTTTAACATTATGCTGTATTTTTTTAAAGGCCTAATATATTAAATTAGTGGTGCTGCGCAGCTTTTGAGAATGTCATAAGTGACTGTTATATATGAACATTGTATATCAAAATAAGGACTGTATTTTTAAACTGTGCCACATCTTCCAGCAAAGTTGCTCTCTCTTTTTTTTCTCTTTCGTGTCGACAGATAAAAAAAAAACTGTTATATGTGTTGTATTTTAATATTGTGATTTTTTTGTATTTTTGCTAGCTGATTTTCTTTGTTGTATTTTGATGGCTGAAATTTTTTGTATTTAGGTGGCTGGACTCTTGTATTGGTAACTACAGTTTTTTTTGTGGCCTTTGGGGAGATATATGTGATGCAGTTAATCACATATTTATAATTAATTTCATACAGTTAATTACACATTTATAATTACTACTATTTTCCCTTCACCTATTCTAAATTTAATACTCTTTGCCATTTTTAAATCTCTCATCTCTCCATAATTCTATTTAACTTTTTCTTAAATTACTTTGGTTTTAGCATTTGCAATACAGTTTGTTGGTGCCTTTAGTCTGAGAATTTATTTTATTTTCTTCGTTCCCACGGGGCTTTAATAATTTTGCATAGGTTACATTTTATCTCTATTGATCCCCCTGTGGCGTCTCACATTTAAATTTTAGCATACGCATGTAAGGCCCAACGTTTCTTTTCATTTTTACAATCTGCCGATTTATTTGGCGACCGTTCCTTTTAGCGCTCAACTCCATCGCCAGGTTGGCTTTCGGTTCTCGGACCTTTTTCTCACACACTTCACGCTTTGGTCTCTGCCCTGTAAGGTCACGTTTCATGTCGCTATTTTGCAAGCCAAAACACTAACCGTTTATGATTTGTAATGATTGATAATGTCAATAAAATATAGTACAACTCTGTATCGGCATGGAGTTCCTGGTTATTGCTTAAATTCCACTATACTATAGAATAGAATAAATTACTTTTCGCGAATATAAAATGTCTCCCACTGGAATCTACACCACAATATAGTCATTAATAGATTGAGAAAAGCTGCACAGAAAAATGCACAATTCCAACTGAATGAAAAATTCAAAAACTTATTCTCAGGTGTATTCAGCAGACGATAAATTACGATAAATTGCGCCAAGCATTAGAATCATCTCCTCAAAATCGCACAAAACAGTTTAATTTTTCGCCAAATTAAAAAGTTGCATATTTTAGTCTCAGAAAATTTCTAAATATGTTTCTTTTGAGTATAAAGCATTTCATTCCTGCTCTGATTTCCCATGTACACGATACTTTCATTTAAAAACAGCCTTACAAATAATCTAGACAAAAAAAAAATCGTTATTCTTTTATTTTTACTTCAAGAGTCTGAATCATTTAATAAACTTGCCGAATGTGGTAACCTAGATAAGCTTAAACGTCGCTTTTTCGACTGTGGGGTTACAATTACGAAATGGCAGAAAGCAAAAATTAGCCTTTTGCGATACGTTTTTTATCGATATCTAATAAAATAATTCGAACTTTGAAAAAATAGCTTCGAGGTGTGTCGGGAACTGTCATGGAAAATTTCCGTACAAAATTTGGTAGGTCTACGAGCTACGCGATACACATTCAAATAAACTAACTAACAGTTTACACATTGTTTTATTAATATAGAAGAAAGATAGTTTTTTTTGGCGTAAAATGGGCGTAATTCTAGTTCATGTTTGTAAATTTCACGCGATTCTAGATACTTGGAAACGCTTTGTTGCAAAGGAATGAATGATTTTATGCCAAATCTGGCAACCATTATGTTTATTTTTTCAATTTTTTATTAATTGTTTCTAAAATAATTCGATTTTCGAAATTTAAGTCAGCTTAGCAGGTTCCTCGGAATATTTCGAATCTGTGGGCACCTTAGTTGAAACTCAAATCCCCACGGTTTAGGAGGAGATAAGTGAACAAGCTTGGACAACGCCAGCGGCCTTTACTATTTTTTAGAAAAGAGCGATAAATGCCAAAAATACACTTTAAACAAAAGTCTACCCATGCAGTGCAATGCATTGGAATTCTTTTCTGCGCTCCTGTAAAAAGTTTTAACTGCTAAGAACCCTGGATTTGGGTGGCAATTTAATTGTACGATTCCATCACATGGATACATATATATATGTGAAAGTAATTTTGTAGTTGTTGTTGTTCTTATACCTAAATACTTGCTTTCGCCTTCTTCAAAAATATGTAATTGATATATTTGATTTTTTAAAATTATATTCAAGTTTATATTAATCTAATTTAGAAAAGTTCTCCCGATATATACATGCAAGGCAATATCTCCCTTTTTATAAGTTCCCATTATTCTTTAAAAAATTGAGTGGTGAAGTCTTTTTGTAAAAATCTGCTTTTTCTGCCATTTAGACCCTCACTGAAAATCTTCTTGATATAACTCTGCACGCATATCTATATAAATAAAATTAGACTTTTGTCTGTACATTTCTTGGATTTCAAAAATTTTGCGATTTCTATCCGTTTCAAGCACCTGGGAATCCGGTGCGACCCTCAAAAAAAAGTTTGTCTGTCTGTCATTCTGTTGTTCTGTCGTTCTGTCATTCTGTCATTCTGTCCGTGACGCTTTTTATGTTCAAGCATTACGTAAAAATGACTGAAGCGAATAATATGAAATTGGGTGTCATGATAGGTGGTCACTCAACTTAAGACATAGGCGTCGAATTTTAAAAAAATCTTGATTAGATTTTCAGATTTTGCGAAAATCGTTTCAAACTACGTAAATTTGTGTTCGAGCATCACGTAAAAACGACTCAAGCGAATGGTATGAAATTGGGTGTCATGATAGGTGGTCACTCAACTTAAAACATAGGCGTCGAATTTCTAAAAAATCTTGATTGGATTTTGAGATTTTGCGAAAATCCTTTTAAACTGCGTAAATTTGTGTTCGAGCATCACATAAAAACGACTCAAGCGAATGGTATGAAATTTGGTATCATGATTGGTGGTCACTCAACTTAAAACATAGGTGCCGATTTAAAAAAAAATCTTGATTAGATTTTGAGATTTTGCGAAAATCGTTTTAAACTGCGTAAATTCGTGTTCGAGCATCACGTAAAAACGACTGAAGCAATTGAAATGAAATTTGGTATCATGATAGGTGGTAATTCAGCTTGAAACATTGGCGTCGAATTTTTAAAAAAATCTTTATTAGATTTTGCGAAAATCGTTTCAAACTGCGTAAATTTGTGTTCGCACATCACTTAATAACTGCAAAGGTGAAAAAATGATATTTGGTGAAATGGTAAGTGGTCACTCACTTTAAACTAATAGCATCTAATTAAAAAAAAATCGATCAGATTTCGAGATTTCGCGAAAATCGTTTAAAACTGAGTGAATGTTTGTTCAAGCATCACGTAAAAACGACTGAAGCGAATGATATGAAATTTGGTGTCATG
The DNA here is from genome assembly GCA_038373885.1 of Cheiracanthium punctorium. Classification (NCBI taxonomy): domain Eukaryota; kingdom Metazoa; phylum Arthropoda; class Arachnida; order Araneae; family Cheiracanthiidae; genus Cheiracanthium; species Cheiracanthium punctorium. The sequence continues at coordinate 71,372 of JAWZYV010016161.1, read as the reverse complement.
ATAGGTGGTCACTCACCTTAAAACATAGGCATCAAATTTTTTAAAAATCTTGATTGGGTTTTGAGATTTTGCGAAAATCCTTTCAAAGTGCGTACATTTGTGTTCGAGCATCACGTAATAACGACTAATACGAATGATACGAAATTTGGTGATATGATAGGTAGTTGCTAATCTTAATTTATAGGCGTTGAATATTTAAAATATTTTGATTACATTTTGAGATTTTGTGGAAATCGCTTTAAAATGCTAAATTTTGGTCCAGCAGCACGAAAAAAAGACTGCAGGGAATGAAACGCAATATTGTTAGCATGGTAGGTTGTCACTCAACTTAAATTCTAGGCTTCCAATTTCTCAAAAGTATTGATTAGATTTTGAGATTTTGCGAAAATTATTTCAATATGCGTGAATATTCGTTCGCGCATCACATAATTACGACTAAAGCGTATGAAATGATATTACTTAGTGACTCTCTAACCTGTAATATTTTAACAATACATAAAAATTATAACTTCGCTTTCTTCACTTCGGCAACATACTACATCCATTCTGTGTACTCCTACAATGCTGACGAAAGTTCTTGCTTTTTGGGAATTTGCATTCACTAACCCGTCGAGGACGGGTACTTCAGCTAGTGCATAAATATACATAAAATTCTAATGATAAGAATGATACTGATTAAAGAATCATATATTAATGTTTTTTAATTGATTTAAAAAAGCAGTTAACTGTTTAATTGGAATGTTTTTTTTTCAAAAATATTGTAGGATGCATTTAAAAAATACTTTTAACCTTGGGATTTGCGGAAAAGTATGAAAATTTCAACAAATAAATATCAACAAACAAATCAATTTTGAAAAAATCGAATTTCAATCAGTTCGGCGACTATTGTTTAACATTCAAATAATAATATTAATAATAATAATAATAATAATAAATGCAGGCACAAACACACAAATAATAAATAACATTGCTAAAAGTGCATAGTTATAAAAGTAATGTCGAATTTATACAATAATTGCACATTAAAAATCGAGTTTCTGCCATTAAAATACATCACAAGAACGATTAGCTTGTCACGCAGCAGGAAAATTAGCTCAGCTCAGCTCTGCATATATTCATTTTCCTTTTGCATAGCATTAACGCACTTGATTGCGATAGTGATTTTCATACAGAGTCTGATACAGAATGTATCAAAGAAAAAATATCCTTTGACGAATTGCTTAAAAGTGGGGAGAACTACATTAGTTTTCTTTCAAAACTATCTTTTATTTCTGAACAAGATATTGCATTTTTACACAATTTGTAATCTAAAATTTCTGAAAACAAATGTAAAAATTTAAAATAAACAACTATTACTTCAATCTTTAAAAATTTTAAGAATTTTCATTTCTGCACTTGAAATATGGTATTATTTTTTTAAGCATGTATGTTTTAGCATACTCACATAATACACAGGGGCGTAACCAGGGGGGGGTGGGGTTATCGGGCTATATCCCGCCCCCCCAAAATTTTTGGATTAGTGATGAAATTCCGTCTATTTATACATATATAAGTTCATATCCCCCCCCCGAAAAATTTTCCTGGCTACGCGCCTGAATACATATATATATATATAGCAATAAATAATACATATTTATTGCTATACGTACATGTATTATTTGAGAATGCTTGAATTATTTACCTTCAATAATTGATAAGTTGAGTTCAGTGGCGTAGCCAGAAAATTTTCATGTGGTGGAAGGGGGGTATGTCTACTGCAATTCACATATATGTATAAGTGAGCGCGATAAGGGAGTTAAGAATATCGCAAAAAATTCCTAATGTCGGGCCCCTATCCCCCCCCCTTGTCTACGCCATTGGTTGAGTTACTAAAGAAAAAGCACTTGATCTTAAAAATTTATGAGATACCATCTTTTCATTTTAATGTCTACTGATGCATGACTAAATTAATCAACTCATCTAAATCTGCAAAAGAAAAATGTGAGCAAGGACAATGACATATAATCTGCACAACATTTGGGCAACACTTTTGCGGATTAGAGGGAGTTGACTACTGTATTATCATTTATCCTTCTAACAATAGCCCAAATACATTATAAAACTTATGCGGAAGAAGAAAGAAATAGTTTAAAAAGCATTGTGCAATACAAGAATTAATAACTAAAAATTATGTATACAGCTATCTTTCTTACTAAAGGATTTTAAAAAACAAATAAAATATTTTATTTTAGAAAAATATATACAGATTAATTGTACATAGATCCCAGACAGCACATAAGCTTAAATCAAGCTTGACATTTCTTTGAATTTGACGTATGAATACAAGCTTGGCAGTTCAACCCATTAGCTTGATTATTGCTATTGCGTTGATGGCGCCATCTGTCGCTGTAGGCGAGAAGGAGAATGGACATTGAAAAAACTAGCGTTTTCTCAAATTGGTCATATTAAATAAAGAAAAGTTCGTAAAAGTTGTGTTTAATTTTATTATCGCACAAAACCTGGACATTAAAACACACAAGGGGAAGGAATGAATGGGATAAGCCCCGCTGAAGTGTAACACGAGGAGAGTTTTAGTTTTATTTACATCTAGTTAACATTAGTAATTCCATTAACTAATTAATTAGCCCTAAAAATAAATTTTAATATAATTAACACAATTTAGTTAGTCAGTATACTTCACATTATGGGTGGTAGAATGAGGCGGTTTCCGGGCGCTACAAAATAATTTATCATCAGTCTTAAATGTACTTCACCATAGAATTTGTAAAAAAGAGATTCTATATTACCAAATATGGAAATTCTTCAAAATAAAATACAATTATACTACGAAATTCATTTCAAAATCAGTCGTTTGTCTCGATTTTGGCCAGTATTGCCCAACATAAGTGTCGCGATATTGAACGTTTTAAAACGTGTGCTGCTGTTAAGTTTATATTATGTTTATTTCCCGATTAGTAGAGTCTTTAAGTCACGCATAACATTATTTTAATTTTGATGCATCCCATGGAAAAATAAAAGAAACAAATAGCACATCGGCCACTTATCAATCTGGCAGTCACTTCAAGTGAACAGTCACTTCAAACTTTAGTCATATCAGCCCAACTCAGATTGGCGCAACGGTTAGGACGCTCGCCTCCCAACCCAAAGGTCCCGGGTTCTATTCTAGCAGCGGACACTTGATGGAAACAGTTTAAATTAAATTGAAATTTCTCCGTAGAGGGGAAAATGCGTGGCAAAATAAAATATGTGGGACGAGTTCGCCGACCGGTGCCCCGTGTATTTAGGAAATTTTTTTTTGGAAAATTTTTTAATCTTGAAATTAAGCTTGCTATGTCAAGTTTGATTAAAGCTTGAAATGTCAAGCTTAATGCAAGCTAGTCAAGTGTAAACTGGAACACTTGATTCAAGCTTGCATTAAGCTTACACGCTTGAAATTTTCAAGCTTAATTCAAGTTTATTGACTTGATAAATCAAGCTTGCTGCAAGTTTTCTGTGCTGTCAGCGATAAAATATTACTGGCGGGCAAAAACATCCTTCTGGAGATAAATTGATGTACTTCCTGAAAAAGAAACAAAGAAAAATGAGGCATATTTTAAAACATATTTGATATGCTTAGCTGAGCAAATTTTGCCAGGCAAACCCCCAAGAGAAGAAATTTTCACGTCTGTAGTACTCTATGAGATTTAAGGGTCTACAACCACAAATTTTTTCTAGATCCTCAAAGCCCATCCACCTTTAAAAAAAGTGGAAAAACAATGTTAGGTACAAAAGAGAAATGGGGGCTAATGAAACAATACATTAAATACATAGGCGTAACATAGTATGGGCAAGAGGGGGCAATTACCCCCTAAATTTAAAAACATTCATGCATAGCCTATTAGAAAATGATTCTTTCTAGAATAGGAAACATTTTTGCACCCTCAATTATGCATGTTGCCCCCCTCCCCCCCCCCAATGTTATATGCCAGTTTATGCTAATGAGTAAATAAACAACTTTTTTAAATAATATATTTAATTCGCAGTTTCAGTCTGTGCTAAAAATAGTAAAAAAATAGAATACTTAAGTTTCCAAATCAGAATCACTCTTCTACCTGTTTTAATTTTTCCCTATATTCTTAAGACATCTGTGCACTTCTACTAGTTTTTGAATCGTTACACAACTCAATCTGTTTCGCAGTTTCAACGATATTAATCCATAGGTTGAAAACTCTATTGATGCTGAAAGCTTTGATCTTCTTATTTGTTGAATGTTTTTCCAAAGTACACTACCACTCTAAAAAGCTGGAGTTCTTTATTACATCACCTATAATCATAGATAGTGATATATCTGTTTAATTTTAAAAGCTAAAAACTGTATAGGGCATGCATGAACTTATCAACCAAGACTCAGCATGTTTTTCTTGATCAGAAAATAAGTGTTTTCCTACATGTTTAGGATAAATTATAGTAGCAAGATAATAAATTGGCAAACTGGTTTCATTCGTCCTACATTATTTTAGCGTTGAATGAAAAGTTCTCTCTGCGTTCAGTGATCACATGATGTCGGTATGCGTTGTATTAAAGCAAACCTACAAAGAAGGATATCTCCTGGGAGGTTGCACCTAGGGCAGAAGATTTTTAAAGGTTTTCTAACATATTCATGTTACATCTGGAGAAAACCACCCAAAACTCCAGATCATTAGATCAAAAGCCGTGGGGTAAGGTAGAACCTTGGACTTTTACACATCAGCCACCTATAATGTTCAATCATGTAGAACGACAGTTCTACTAGTGACGCAGCCAGCCCCAACCAACCAACCGTAAAATCTCGCGGCACTTATATATACAGACAGTTTTTTTAATTTCTTTGTTGTTCTCTTGTGGATCTCGGAATCTGCTCTAACGAATTTTTTACAATTAATATGTGATTTTAATCAGTGCCAAATTCGATGAGTGACGTCGCCGGTTAAGCTAGGAAAACTCGTTTTTTTTATTTAATCCAGTTCAAAGAGGGAACTATCTAACCCGCGTAAGGAAATACGGAAAATGATCTCGTTTGGGAGGCGGTAAACAAGATAGGGAACAGGAATACAGTGCTGTAGATCCGTGACAAGATTTGTACAAGTTACCTTATATCCTAAACCAGTTCGGTCGTAGACAGCTGGTACCTTTCGCTTCGTCTTCTGATCAGATAACTTAGGTTGTGTACCCGACGTCGCCCTTTTGCAAGATGAGCTTTGTGTTACTGTCGTTTTTGTTTTATTTAATTTTAAAAAATAATAACAGATTATTATATACTTTACTTATTTTTTATGTAATTTAATTTGCTATAATTAATAATTAAAAATAATTAAGACTTTGAATTAAAAAAATAATTAATTTAAGTATTTTTTGGTAAAACTTCTTCCTAACCTTTTCTTTAAGTATTTCGTTTCCCTAGTATTTTGATAGCTATTTCTAATTAAATGCTTTATTTTTCTAATATTATTAATTCTATTTGGAAAATTCAATATGTAATTAATATTTCAATGGATTTTTTTTCTCTTCAGAAAGCTCATATAATTAATTAATAATAATTATTTAGTATTCAAATGAAAATAAATAGTAGTTTTACATACTAACTAGTTTTAATAATAATTCTTTTACTCTTCATGTATATATAAAATTTATTGAAATTATTGAATTACAATTTTAAAAAACCAATATTTTTTCCAAATCTTAGGTTTTTCTCACTTTTATTTTTTATTCCTTTAAATACCAGATTTAAAATTTTGTTCAATACTTTTCAGATAGAAATTTGATTAATTAATCTAAATTTATACATGCACAATATTTTGTATTAGACATTTAAAGGCCGGAGATGGCATCTAAAACAAGATGTTGTGCCCACCCGAGCCGAGTTGATAAGATACTGAAGATGGTAGATAACTGAAGTATGAAGATCCAGGGTTCTTGTCTACCGGATGGCTGATAATCTAAAAATTCGGAGTTTTGGACGGTTTTTCTCACGATGTAACGTATATACGCTTCAGAAGCACTAAAAAAGTCAACCGCGCAAGACCCTTATTCTTAAACTGGTAGTTCATCTAAACGTTCTCTAAAAAAATGAAATTATCAACTGATAAAAAGAACAAACAAACATAGTTTGAAGTTAGTTTTCTGAAAAGCGACATAAAACCAATTATAAACAATAATTTTTTGAGTAATTCTCTATTTTATTATTAATGATTATTGTCATTAATTAATTGAATCAACAATTTTGAGATGTATCATTAACTTAGTTAAAAACTTGGTGTATCATAATATAGTTAAAATTTTAACTTAGAGATAGGTTTAAACTGAAAGCAAACATTGCATTAATAGATTACATTGCATTAAAATAATAGAACGAGTAACTAGATTATCATTAATTAAGAACGAGATTATTAAATTAATATTTTTAACGAAACTTTTAAAAACGAAAAGGTTAAACTGAATGCAAATTAATGAATCACAATGCATTAAAACAATAGAACCAATAGTTATATATTGTTGAATTACGGCCGATTAGCTACACGTAGGCTCTAAGCCGAGACGTGGGGTGCCCTCCGTTGGGGTCTTTCTAAGGGGTCCTAACCCGTATTTACGCTGTTTTGGAGGAAACCACGGAAAACTCCGAACGATTAGGTCGGCGGACGCAACCTGATTTCGAACCAGGCACCTTCGGTCTCCCAGTTCAGAGCGCTATGCGCTCGGCCACTGATGGGGCCCAATAGTTATATAATTATAGTAAAAAAGTTAACTATAGTAAAAATTACGTTTAGCATTAAACTGAATGCAAATTTATGAAATAAAATCAAAGATGGTAGCAGGGATACTAATCTGTACTCGACCCGGATTATAAATAGAAAATTACTCAAAAAATTATTGAATATAATCAGTATTATGTCTCTTATTATAAAATTCTAACAAAAATATGTCAATTTTCTGTTACATGTTACAAAAGAACTTGCTGTGACTTTTTAATCAAATACTCTGATACTGCATGAAAACAGGTTTGTATATTTATTTACATAACTTAGTGTCAAGCAAACTTCCGAAATTCGTCCTTGAAACTAATTTATTATCTTCTGACCATACCCTTAAAAAGTAATGATATCCCCATGCAAAAACCCTTAACTGGTTAAAAATTTGTGACGCAGCATTTTACTTTATAGCTCTATGAATTTTAAATATGGGTCTTAAAAATAATGATATCAAATTTTGAGTGACGCCCTGCTGGGAATTTTAAAGATTTGTTTTTAAATTCCATTACATTTACTTTCGTTTTATTTTCTAAAGAAGATTTACGCATTTAAGCAATGCTTTTAATTATGAAATACACTGTCAAATATATCACACTTTCACTGAGTCTATATAATGTATTCAAATGAATTTCTTTCAATAATTTAATTTATCTTTTGCGTCACGCTATCCAAAAGGACAAGCAAAATTTTCATATACATTTCACTTAGTTTGGTTACTATGACACTAACTAAATATTTACGTAAATTTTGCTTGCCCTTTTGGATAGCGTGACGCAAAAGATAAATTAAATTATTGAAATAAATTCATTTGAATACATTATATAGACTCAGTGAAAGTGTGATATATTTGACAGTGTATTTCATAATTAAAAGCATTGCTTAAATGCGTAAATCTTCTTTAGAAAATAAAACGAAAGTAAATGTAATGGAATTTTAAAACAAATCTTTAAAATTCCCAGCAGGGCGTCACTCAGAATTTGATATCATTATTTTTAAGACCCATATTTAAAATTCATAGAGCTATAAAGTAAAATGCTGCGTCACAAATTTTTAACCAGTTAAGGGTTTTTGCATGGGGATGTCTTATACACTCAGTCATGATGGAGCTCAGTGATGTAGGAAATCAACCAGCTAAGAGACCTTGAGTCTGCTCTATAGTCAATAGCGTTCATTGGGAGAGAAGGTAATCATAGATTAGCTTAACATGGTGTCTTTCTCTGTTCCCACGATCAATAGTAACATACTCAGGACCAGGGGTAAAAAAAAAAATTGTAAAATCTTAGGAGCCAGCGAAAATTTTTAGGAGCCATATATATATATTGAATTACATTGTTAAAAAAAAAAACTAGTCGCCAAAGGATATTGTTTTAGTTGTCTAGGTGACCTGACACCCGGGTTTTTTCGAACCCTACTCAGGACTGCACCAAATTTACTTTCCTAACATTCCTAGGATTTATATCTTTTCTAATAATTTTACCACAACTCAACTGTATGTGTAATAGCACGTAGTGCTCTCGTGGCAGATACAGGGTGACACAGCGACATTGTCGCAGAAACAGAATGATCCTCTTCAGACAAATTTTCTTCAACAGATGAAAAACGCTCTGAAGACCCCTTTCATGTCTTCCGCGTATGTGTAATCAGTTAAATTGCACGTTTGATAATGTAAACAAATAGAAAAGCGAAAAGAAATTTTTAAACTTCATGCATATTAATGAAGTTGATAGAGGAAAACCAAAACCGCGGTCGCAATATTGGATTCTTCTTTCGGCAAATGCGCATTTTAGCGGTAGATCGGCTCATATAACCCGGCGGTGTGGAAAGAGGCGACTCGACGTTAGCTGAAACAGGACATTCCATGGCAGTACTTGATATTGATATTGATGAACACGAGCGATGCTTTTGATTGTAGCAATGCAAAAATTCGCTGGATTAGTCAGTATTCATTAACTGACTGTAAATATACCATGGGCAAGGTAGGATTGAAGCGAGGGGCATTCGCCCTCTCTGAGAAAAAAGAAATTTAAAAAAAATGTAAACGATCCTATTTTACTTCCATAAAAGTTTCATTAATTCCAGCTAGTCGCCTCCCCCCCATAAAACTACATTATCCATCCCTATTCGCGGGAGAGTAAGATTTCGGAGCACATACTCCATTTTGGATCTTTTTGTCATAGCGCAGAGCGCCAAAATAGCACGTTTAGCCAATTGCAGTAATTCATGACTAAATGTAATACATGGTTGGACTCGAATGCAATTTATTACTGTAATTTTTGAAGAAACAAAAGAAGATTTATAATATTACAGATCTACATGGTACACTGAAGCTTCTTTAAAGTACACTACTTTTTAAAATCTCATTTAAACAATAATAATAACAAAACTGTTCGTCCTCCAAATAAACAGATTTCACTAAATTTAAAATTTCAAAGAAATTATTTTACTACACACATAATTTGCGTGGGGATTCTTTTCTTAAGTTTTTAATGCACACAAGTGCTTTCAACAAGTACATTTTTATTAAGGGTTCCAGCATTTGATTATATAATTGACAGACTGTAATTATATAAATTATATAAAGTGGTTATAATTAAACTTCCCCTACAAACAGCATTCTGCAGCTGTAACCGGTGAGCAGATTGCTGCCAAATTTCGCATATGAACTGTAGACGAGATGCGCTCAAGGGCATTTTTCAGAATGTTTAGTTGAAAAAAATGTTCACTAGATGGCACTTTGTATGTGAAATCAGCTCATATATTACCCAAATGAATGAATAAATGCCCAAAACCTATTGAATAAATATTAAAATTGTTTGTATATTTCGAATTAGCCATTTCCATCATTAAATTCGCCTTTTTTTTCATGGAAAACGCCACCTAGTAGAAATTTCTTGAAATAATTTTTTAGTAGTAATTCCGTGGTCGCATATCATGTATAGAGAAATATGAAATAACGAAATATGAATGCCACTTTTCTTCAACAACTTCATTCGGCTATTAGCTCAAGAGTTGCAACTCAAACTGTCTGAAACCGACTTCACGCTGCAGGTCTGAATGCTCGCCGATCTATGGTTTGTGTTAGGTTAACAGCAAAGCATCGTAGGGCCCACAGAGAGTGGGCAACAGAGCATATCAACTGGACGAGAAACGAATGGTTCCATATTCTTTTCTCTGACGAGTCCCGTTTTTCTGGTCATCCTGATAATTGGCATACTTTCATCTTTAGGGAACGTGTCACTAAAACCATCCCTGGGTTCATGATGGGAAATGTCAGATTTGACGGTGGAGGAGTGGTGGTCTATCCTGGTATCTCCATTGATGGGCGCACCGATCCCCACATTACTCGGCATGGAACTATTAGGGTCGATATAGGGATGAGGTTCTCGAAGCTTTTGTAGTCCCTTATGCTACAGCAATTGGCGATAACTTCATGCTATGGACGACAACTGCAGGCCACATCGTGCACGCTTGGTAGATGACTTCCTTTTCGAGGAAGAAATCGTACGAATGGAATGGCAAGCGTATTCTCCGGACATTAACCCAATAAAACATGTTTGGGACAATCTAGGGCAGTGTTTCCCCCCTTTTTTTGTGCCATTCCCTACCTAAGCCTTTCTAAAATTCTTATGCCCCCCCCTAATTTTTTAATATTAAAAAATTGAATTGTTCCCTTAAGAAACTTAAACGATAGTTTTTAGGAAGAAATCATTAGGAAATTGTTAACGAAACACGGTAAATAAATTTTCAAAACATATAATGAAAAACTGAAATTTAAATTCCAATTAATTTTGATAAAGATTTTTTTTATAATAATTTAATATTTTAATTTAGTGAGATCCTTGCGCTTGATGCTTGCTGCACAGAGATTTTATGTTAGGTTCCAATTTGATTAGCTTCAGTCTCAAGTCTCCCCGTTGTGTTATATCCAGTTAATTTCTTTTTTTTTTTACCAGTAAATGTTTTACAGCACTAAATCCAGTAAATCATTTACAGCACAAAATTTAGCACATTTGGCTAAATATGAAGGTGGAAACGGTAACAATAGTTTTCTTGCACATATTGTTGAATTTGGTATTTGATTTCTGTTTCCTCACAAAGCCATGCCATCACTCCTTTTACATTAAATAAAGTTTTAACTTACTCATTATTTTGCATTTCTGCGAGTTCTTCTTGATACTGCATATTTGATATATCAGACAAATCCACTAACATGGGCCGCATCATCCGTGTTGGAAAAGCAATTTGTTTTAAATCAGAAAATATTTCTTTTAAATCAGCCGATAGAATTTTCAGATGATCGACAATAACAAGTAAAGCGGTATCATTTTCTTCCCATTTTTGGAGCCAATGAAACTGTTCAAAGTTTTTGTTGTTAATATTTTTCTGAGATAACTCAATAAGGGTAATGAAACTAAATATCTTAGCTTTTGCATCAACAAGAGTTTTATTTGTTAGTTGAAGTTGCTTAATTAATATATTTAGTTTTTCAAAGATATCGGCTAAATAACTCGCAAATGCTTTACCATTGACTGTTAACAGATACTTCATTCAGAGTTGGGCAAATTTTAATTGTAAGGACAATTAAAGATTAACAATTGATTAATTGTTAATCGTGGCCGTAACAACTAAGAATTGATCAATTGTTAATTGCAGTAGCAGCAATTAACAATTCATTAATTGCCAATTGCCATTTGCTACAGTTAACAATTAATTAATTTTCAATTGTTTTATGTGAATTTAAATAAAAACTAACAATTAAAATATCACTGGTGTGGATCTCTTCATTTTTAGCGACAAAAAGTAGGCTATGTCCATTCTCGAGGTCCCATGAACACTGTACTAAAATTCATCAATTTCATCTGGTTTCACCAGGTGGGCTTATTGAGTGTCCTAACACATCCGGTATTATTTCAACACGCTTTGGTCGTCGTCCTGCAGCTTTCCATAAAAAGCATTACGCTTCTTCATGATTGCAACCTGCATTTCGGACAATGGCGTGTTATGCTTGCTTAAAACTTTGTCCGCTTCCGCAGTTGCACGTACGCTTAACGTATGCGCACAGCATTGTAAATGAACAGGAAGGAAATTAATATTCTCAGGACCATCTATTATTGATGATTCGTCTTATTCTACATCTCATTCAGGCGTGACTTCTGGAGGATGAAAGTCTGGCAAAACTTTATTAATATTTGTTAATTTGACACCGAATATTTTAAAAGCTTATGTACGAAATTTCTACCATAATCCGTCAACGATTCAACGCTTTTATTTGTATTGACGTCGATATCTCCGCTAATTTCTTAAATTATATCGGATAGCCGATCGTACCTGTGGGCGCCTTTGAATCTTTGAGAAGCTAATGCCACTGAAACTCTGCGTAGATCTTTTGCAATCCAGTGTGCTGTTACTGAAACTTCTCTTTTTTCTGGACCAAATATTTATTGTTGACGCAATCGATATATAGTCAACTTCTATTAGTTCGGACGTCATCTTCGTCTCTTGGCTTTCGTAGTGTTTTTCGATACGACGTCCAAGGGTACGTCGACTCATTAGAGTAAAGCCAATTTAGATATTTCCGTGAATATTTTTGAAAAACATGGATCGTCCACTGCACGTAATGGGATCATGGAGTGTATAAAATATTTCAAAATATTTTCAGAGAATTGTTCTTCGGTAATTTTATTCCCATTTGTTTTCTTTGTTTTAGTAGTTTTGGCTTTAACAATAGTATCACCTTTTTTCTGTACGTCAGTTTTCTTTTAACATGTGTTTTGTACTCTTCAACGCTTTGGTTTCCGTGTTTACGCTTCAAGTGAATCAAAAAGTTCTTTGTACAGTTATGATATCGGTTAAGTTGAGTGATTGCATCGCTTGGACATTTCATACACAGCTGTGATTTTATTACCTGTAGACTATTCAGGTATGTATTTGAAAAATGTTCCATCAATCAAGAGAAGTCGCGCTTGAGAAGATGACGAGCACCCGGCGGTGTCGTTTGGTAGCACAGGCGAATCCGTTTCTAATGGACTCAATAATGTCCGAAACCGAAATACTCACTGACAAGTTGCTGTGTTCGTCAATGTCGTCTATCGAGGCCATATTCGTTCACAAAATTGGGCAAAAACAGTGCATTTATCTTAGTTAAATCAAAACACAAAGAACTAGGTATCTCAATTTTTATCTTAATTTAAGACTAGTTCACGCGGCGGGCGAGTGAGCAGTGAACACAAGGCAGTCGGCCCCGGCGCAAAGCGAGCGACAGTGACTCACACTAACAGCTGGATTCTCCGCTCGTCGTTAATTTTTCGCAGTCGTTAACTTTGCCCCGCCTTGAGGTGTAGTTTTAAGGAGGAGCGTCAAGGGGTCCATGCGATTGGCTAAAAGACCTCCCGTTTTCCTCCGGAGTTGTTAGCGCAGTCGGTAACCAAACAACTGGTTCTGCCCAGTTGACAGCTAACAACCGACGATTTCGTGAACCACCGGGGCAGAATTCCACCTTAAGATACGGATGTGACGTACTTGTTTCGAAAACATGGTGCTCTCAAAGAAATGCCACACCCGCACTTCGCACAGGAATCGTATATATTGCGGGATTCGGTTGCAATAATAATAGAATACGCATCAGTAGTCTGGCAAGCGAATTATTATGAAGATAGAAAGACAGAGATGAGTAAATCTTCGCAATTAGGTTAAATTTTATATATTTTTAAATGATTCCGTATCGATAAGTAAGTTAATTGTTAGTTTTAATTGTTTCATAGAATAATTAAAAAGTTAATTGCAATTATTTTAATTGCGAATGATGATTAACATACATTGATCGAAATAATTTAATTGTAACGTGTAACTAAAAGTTTAATTCCAATTAATATAATTGTAACTAATTTAATCGCAATTACTATTTTAGTCAACTAATGCGTTGATTAAAAAATTAATTGATTAACGCCCAACACTGCCCCGGACATATCTCAGTTTTCGAGACATACCCTTAATGGCAAGTGTAATTATTATTATTATTATTATTTTGACATTTTCAGATATGCTTTTTTTTTTAACTAACTTCCCTAAAATTTTACAATGTGATTTTCCATTGTAATAAAATCCTGTAACCTGATTACTATGCAGAACTATCCTATTTGGTAAAATCATTAAAGAAATAAGTCACATAAATCACATACCTTAAAAAGCAATTATAACCCCAAGAGAACGGACTAATCTCAGTTTTTTACATACACCTATTACAACGGTACTGTAGGCGTTGTCTTATCGTGTGTTAACGCACTCGAAGGTGTTCATTCAAACGGAAAGTGTTGGAATGTGTTTATAATGTTTTCAGATATTATGCTTTCTTCTACTAATTCACCTAAAATATTACAATGTGATATTCCATTTTAATAAAAACATGTAATTAGATTATTATGCTTCAAATACCTGTAGGAACCCCGGAGATATCTCACTTTTCATATATTACATATATATATATATATATATATATATATATATATATACATTTATTAAGGGGGAGAGAGAGAGAGAGACAAATAAAATGATAAAATGTACAGATGTTTTGAAATATATTAAAAATGGTTCTTTAGGAGCTTACAACTGCAGGACCTCAAAACTTTGCTTTAAGCAATTCCTCCAGTCTCTTTTTAAAAAGTTATATCTAAAAATCCGAAAAGCACAAATCACCTTGCAGTTAAAAATTATACTCTTAATTAAAATACAATAGCAAATCATGCATGTTTGTAAAATCACAGGGGGGGGGGGATAACCAGTAATCAAAAGTTTCCTGGGGTATTAAACAATGTCCACGAATTTATAAACGTATAAAGCGCAATTTGAATCGCTAAAAGTCAATGCTGCAGTTTAGGTAAAGATAACTGCAATTTGTACTTCATTTCAACACTGACACACAGCTGCCACAGCCAGAAACCCTAACATTTTCTCTTTTAGCAGCATGCTGTATAGCTTTCTGCGCAGGCAGAAGCAACAGCACTCTTTTAAGTGCTTTTTGAAGAAGAAGTATGACCGAGGTTTGGGCAGATGGGTGAAAACAAAGATACTAAATGCAACGATAATTTTGTGGTTACTTATATACACGTTTTCTTATAAAGCTGTTAAGGAAAATTGATCTTCAGACGGCACATTTTGTAAAAGATTAAGATTAACATGCACTATTAATGAAATACCAAACAATAAATTCGAAAAACGAAAGTTTTATACATGTGTTTATTGTGGATGCGAAGAAAGTTTCAAGATAAGCTGAAATGTAAATTTAATATTGCTGCTTTTTCCTGAAAATCTCGACGTGTTATTACGTCTAAACAAAAATTTAAGTTTCGAGAGGGTCAGATCTTTTACGAGCACACCTTGTAGCTCTGTCTCTGTTTCACTTACTTGCTTAAGTAATGTTTTTGCATGTTTTACTTTGAGTATTTTGATTTGAAAACTTGAAAATTTTAATCAAATTATTTGAAGTATATTAATTAAAAGTTCCGAATACTGGTTTCTTGTACTGCCCTTCTAAATGTAAAAAACGTAACTCTTTTTTTTTTGTTTTCATTTTGCTATTTTGAATGCGTTATAATGACTGTGAGCACCTGACAGTATTCCCAAGCATAGAACTATCCTATTTAGAAATAGTAGAAAATCATTAAAGAAATAACTCACATACCTTAAAAAACAATTATAACCCCAAGGGAGCGCACTAATCTCAATTTTTCAGGCACATCCAGTAGAACGGCATTGTAGGCGTTACCTTGTCGCGTGTTAACGCCCTCGAAGGTGTTCATGGAAACGGAAAGTGCTGGAATTTTTTTATAATGTTTTCAGATATTATGCTTTTTCTAATAATTCCCCTAATATGTTACAATGTGATATTCCATTTTAATGAAAACCTGTACTTAGATTATTATACTTCAAATACCTGTAGGAACCCCGGACATATCTCAGTTTTCGAGACACACCCTTAATGGCAAGTGTTAAACATTTTTTTTGACATTTTCAGATATGCTTTTTTTTTACTAATTCCCCTACAATATAACAAAATGACTTTCCATTGTATTAAAATCCTGTAACCTGATTATTCAACAGTGTATTTTTGTAGCATGAATTTTTTCAATACGCCCCCCCTCTCTCTCTCTGTATATATATACAGGGTGTACAGCCTTAATGTGACCCAATAGCTAATTCCCAAACCGTTCGGTTTAGATATGCACTTCCAATTTGAAAAATGTTTAAAAAAGGTAAAGAATGTTTTTACGTGCTTTTCGAACCAAAAAACACATTTAGAAAAAAAATTACAAAAATTAAATTTTTATACGGTCCCCAGGTCCTATCACTTATATATAGGAAAAGATGCAGTACACAAAAACAAAGCAAACACAAAAAGTTTCATTTTATTACGATAAAAACTGACCAAGTTATGCCTACATGAAGTTGAAGCATCTGAATTGCTCAGAAAAGGGGGTCTTATATAAATTGAATTTAGAGAACAGTAATTCGCTATCTACAGAAAGAGGAGAAAAAAAAAACATCATTAATATTAAAACATAAACATCATAGATTGACAATTTGTATTGCTGTATGGCAAGCAATAAAAGATAATTTAAGGAAATACAACTTGTACCGAAAAGTTTAAAACAGCTTGTTTTAACAAACAGCAGCAAAGGAATACAGGATTTGTCGTTCAAATTATAGCATAATGTGGAATGATGCGCCAATCATGAATCAGGGGCTTTATTATATCAGAATGACCAAATTAACTTAAATCATGTTCAAAATGACTGCCTTCCGCGGAAATGCAGTACCGAACCCGCGTCAGAAACTCCGCCTGTAGCTTCTGCAACATAGTTGGTGTCACAGACCTGCATGCCATGCTGATTCGATTGAGTAAATCGGATTTACTCGTGGATTCACGTTCGTATACGTTGCTTTTCAGGAAGCCCCAGAGAAAGAAATCCAGAGGACTTAGGTCGGGTGATCGCGGGGGCCACTCCTGTTGACCTCCGTAGTCGATTATTCGAGTGTCAAATATCTGCGCCAAAAATGAACATGGTTGCGCAGATTTGTGTGCGGGTGCACCATCATGCTGGTACCACATGCGTGATCAATCGCGTAAGGAAACTTCATCTTCTAAAATATCGGATAATGGTCCAGATAAAATTTCCGTGTATGATTCTGATGTTAAAGGTCCATCGAAAAAAATTGGGCCAATTAAGGTGCTCTTCCATATTCCGCACCACACATTCACCGACCAACGCACTTGGTGGCGATTCGGTCGTATTAGATGTGGATTTTCGAGGGACCAATAATGCGTATTCGGTGTATTAATAGTGCCTTGCCTCGAGAACTGGAATTCATCCGACCACAAAACTTCATTTAAAAAATCTGGATTTTCATCCAGTGTGTTTAATACGAAATTGCAAAAATCAAAACGACGCTTCTGGTCTCCAGGCATTAGTTTCTGCCCTAGGACTGGACGATAAGGATATGCACCGTACGTATGTAATATGTTCCACCAGGGGCGTAGCCAGGGGGGGGATATCGGGATATATCCCCCCCGAAATTTTTGGATTAGTGATGAAATTCCGTCCATTTATACACATATAAGTTCATATCCCCCCCCCCCCGAAAAAGTTTCTTGGCTACGCGCCTGTGTTCCACACCGTCGATTTTGAGTAGGAACAAGCCTTGCTAATATCCTGGACACTACTTTCAGGATGAGCCAGGGCATATCCTAGAACATCCTCAACGGGTATCCGCAATCTGGAAGGTGTGGCATGGGACAAAGGAATACGTCTATGACAACTCCCAGTTCTATACAAACGTTGAAAAGCACGGGCAATTGTACAATAAGATGGATGTCTTCGACTGGGAAATTTAATGGCATAAAGTCTTGCCGCCTCTCTCTTATTTCGATTGCACTGCCCATACAACAGTACCATTTCGCAGTATTCTTCATTTGTATACATCTCGTTCTCCCGTACTAGAATTCGTAATATTAGAATAAAACTGTATGCAATTGCAAGCGACTACACAACAGATTTTTAACGTTCGCCATGATCAGTACCGCAGCAAATCAGTCTGAAGCCGCAGGCAAATAAGTCTATTTTTTTGGAACTGCTTTTGAAAAGTTTTCTTCGTCCAAAATATTTTATTTTATCTATGTTTTACACGTACACAGAATAAATTTCATTTCTTAAGTACTCAATTATTGTAATATTAACGTAATGTATGTACTTTTAAATTTAAAAACGAATTACATAAGAGTGACGAGCAAGAGCGAAAGTTTCCTGGCAGAGTTCCAATTAATTTCACTTTGGAGACGGTCCCTTACTAGAAATTGGCCGAGAAAATGGATGAAATGTATGATTTTGAAAGTTCCATAACTGGGTCAGTTTTTATCGCAATAAAATGAAATTTTTTGTGTTTTCTTTGTTTTTGTATACTGCATCTTTTCCTAAATATAAGTGATAGAACCTGGGGACCGTATAAAAATTTAATTTTTGTAATTTTTTCCTAAATGGGTTTTTTGGTTCGAAAAGCGCGTAAAAACATTCTTTGCCATTTTAAAAACATTTTTCAAATTTAAAGTGCATATCTAAACCGAACGGTTCGGGAATTAGCTATTGGGTCACATTAAGGCTGGACACCCTGTATATATATATATATATATGAGACGTCAGATATTTCAGTAAAGTTCCAGAGTCAAGGCAGGTAAAACGGTTTATTAAACATTATCTTTAAGTCACCATATAGAGTGAGAATAGGAGAGGGAAGACGGGTACAAAAATCAGCGTGGACTAATTAAGCAGTTCCAGTTGAAGAAGTCTCTCGATTTTCGATGTGCGAGTGTATTTACGCTCATCACACCACGTGGTTTGCGAAGACATAACTCCGCCTCTCTCTTATCTGTGATCGAACCACACACATTTACCAACATGACCCGCATCCGGGGCTACAAAGGCGTGGGGGCACGTGTACACTCTAAAGAACTCAGAATCGACGGCCTGATGTCTGATAAATAACAAAATAAATAAAACATAGCTCCAGAGCGCGCGTGCCAAGTATGACAGGAAAGCAAAACTTACAGTGAAAGTACCCGCTTGAACAATACCCAAACTAGTAAAACCCAAATTACCTTTTTATACATTACAATATCCCCCCCGGCAAAAGAAGTCTGACGAGCAATATCATTGAGGTGGCCAGTCTCTCACTTGCGAGTCAGACGTCCTTGCAACCTAATCTTAAAACTGCGAACTAATCTAATTTTCAAGTTTAGACACCTTAAATTTTTCTGACTAGAATTCTGGAGTTACGTTCTACAACACTTGAGGGGCAGGATGCAGTTTCTAAAATTTGACAAAACATAATGATGCAATAGTACGAAAATCTTACAATAAACAATAAAACAATGAGTGCGCACAATTTTTTTCAAAATATCACAAGTAAAATATTGTTGCGGAATTACTCTGCTACTCCTTGGGTTCGTCGTTCTAAAGTCCTGTTGGTGTAAAAAGTTCAAGTAAAAAGTCACTTGTCAGGATGGAACACAAACTTTATTGCTTCTAGATCTTCGTAGTACAATCAGCTGTACAATATGCACAGGCACAATCTAGCAATAACGTGCTTTTAACAATCCGCTTGGATCAGAAGCTCTCACAAATGCTGTATTTCTCACACCAAAATAAGTCACTTTCACAGGCAAAAATTCCGTAGAAATATTCAAGGGATATAGTACACAATCCCTTAAGACACAGCAATGAAGAATTTACACACAGCACTTTGAAAACAGCTTCACAAAACAAGCTAAAACACAGCTTCTATAGCACTATCAATTCACACAAACGTACCGAGAGCTATTCACACATCGAGCGTTCAGCTCGCACTGACTGTCGGGGCGACGCGCTCTTCTATAAATAGCCGGCGCAGGAGGTACAAGAGGTTTCCAGAAAAGTCAATTTCTCGAGGGTTCTACATAAAGCGTGAATTTTGATTACGTCATAGAAGAGAAATGTTAGGTTATTATGCGTTTTTAATGCAGGAAAAACAACTTCCAGGCCCCATTGGGAAAATCGCGCCAAATGACCAAAAAGTCGCCAAACTTGGCGACTTTTGGCGAAATATCGCCAAATTTGGCGCCAAAAATAAGTCCTCAGAAGTGAAGAGATCTAAGCTCTAGGACTAATATTTCTCGAGATTTCTAGAAGCCCATAGAAAAACATATGGGAAAGCGAAACCTCCGTATCTCCGGTTCTAATTGGCCGATTTTGATGCAACAAAAAGCAAAATTTATCTATTTGAAGCGTAGAATACGAATTTTAAACCATTTTAAGCCCCAGAGCAGCGGGTTGCCCCGAAAATTCGTAACATTGCCCCCTTCCCAAGGACTGCACGTCCCGGGCAGTACAATCCCTAGTTAGGAGGTCACACAGGTACCTACACTGTATAACACTTAACAAGATCTTAACAACATAATTCAAGCAAGTAATCAATAGCACAATAAGCAAATACACATTAATAAATAAATAATCATCATAATAAATAATTACACTGTAATAAGTAATCAATGTAATAACAAATACACATTAATAAAATCCAATATATTACAAATATGCACACTAAACATGGCGTAAGTGGTGAGAGAAAGAGAGTTGAAGAAAGAGGAAGAGAAGAGAAAGACAGGAAAGGAATGAGAGATGAAAGAAAAGAGGAATTACGCCATAGTGACCATAGTCTGAGCTAATTACAACCGCGGTAGATGGCTAGCCGATCGTAATGTACAACTCTTGGCTTCGAGTTTGGTGACTTACGAATCCGTACGATGACGTCATTCAGCCGGTTTAGGACTGTGTAAGGACCGTCCCACGGCGATTGCAGCTTGGGAGACAGGCCTTTCCGTCGAGTAGGATTCCATAGCCAAACTTTGTCACCTGCGTTGAACTCGTGTCCCGTAGCCTTCGTGTCGTAGCGAGTCTTCATCTTTTCCGTGTTCAGGTTGATCCGCTCCCGAGCAAAATGATGTACATCTTCAAACCGTGCCCGAAGGTTTTCCACGTACTCCTCTGGCGATGAAGGCGCATCTGGAGGGCGGCCGAACACTAGATCGGCGGGAAGACGAAGATCTCTGCCGAACAGCATCTGGGAAGGTGTGAAGCCGGTAGTCTCATGGACGGCACTCCTATAGGCCAGCAGGAACAGGGGGAGTTTCTTGTCCCAGTCCTCTTGATTCCTAGATACCAGGAGCGAGAGGTTGTTCAAAATTGTACGATTGAACCTCTCCACCATGCCGTCGGATTGTGGGTGTAAAGGCGTAGTCTGGGTTTTGTCCATTCCGAGAAGTTGGCATAGTCCTTTAAAGACTGCAGAGGTAAAGTTCGTTCCTTGGTCGGAATGAAGTTGCAGAGGGGTTCCATATCTGGAAATCCATTCTTGCACCAGTACCTCTGCTACGGTCGTAGCTTCTTGATCGGGAATAGGAAACGCTTCGGGCCATTTAGAGAAGTAGTCAATGACAACTAGGATGTATTTGTTGCCATCCGAAGTTCGCGGAAGAGGTCCCAGGATGTCGAGGGCAATCCTCTCAAAAGGCGCTCCTACATTATAACGATGTAGTCTTCCACGGCTTCGTTTCTTCGGGCCTTTACGGGCGGCACAGGCGTCACAAGCTTTACACCACTTTTCGACGTCGCCTCCAGCCCTAACCCAATAGAAGCGCTCGCGAACTTTCTGCAGGGTCTTCATCACGCCAAAATGGCCTCCAGTTAAGCCATTATGCAGCTCTTCTAGAACCTTCGGAATCCTCGAGCGAGGGAGTACTAACTGCCATCGGAGCATCTTGCCGTCGTCCGACTCCCATTTACGATACAGGACTCCATTCCTCAAGCGAAGCGAATCCCATAAAGCCCAGTACTGTTTTGTTGCCGGACTGCAAGATGATATTTCTTGCCAGCTGGGCTTATTGCCGGACTTTTCCATAAACTCCACAATAGGTTTGATGTCGCTATCTGCTAATTGGTCCGCCCGAACATTTTCATCACTCCAGGGATCTTGAGATGGTGCCGATGATGTAACTTGGCGGACAACGGGATGATTCAGATGGTAATTTTTCTCTGCCCTGGAGCAATAGCGACAACTGTCTATGCAGGGCCTTCTCGACAAAGCATCTGCATTTCCATGAGATGACCCTTTCCGATGACGTATCTCGATGTCATATTCTTGTAATCGCTGTATCCACCTGGCTATTTGGCTCTCTGGATTCTTGAAATTTAGAAGCCAGGTTAAAGAGGCATGGTCCGTTCGGAGCAGGAACTTTCGGCCGTACATGTAATGATGGAAGTGCTCTACGGCTTTAATGATAGCAAGAAGTTCCTTTCTCGTAACACAATAGTTACGTTCTGCCTTTGAAAGGCATTTGCTCCAGTAAGCAATGACGTGTTCTTGGCCATCTATCTCCTGGGACAAAACTGCCCCAACACTCTCCTTACTTGCGTCTGTGTCCAGGATAAATGGCTTGTCAGGGTGAGGATACGACAGGATCGGCGAAGATGTTAAAGCCGTCTTCAGTTCGTTGAATGCGTCCTCACATTCCTCAGTCCATAGAAATTTCTCTCCAGTCTCGGTCAATTTGTGAAGAGGTCTTGCAATTTGAGAAAAGCCCTTCACGAATTTTCGATAGTAAGTACACAGACCGAGAAAACTTCTTAAGTCGTGGATATTCTGGGGACGACTCCAGTTCTGGACTGCGGACGTCTTTTCGGGATCGGTTCGGACTCCGTGGGCGGATATTATGTGCCCCAGGTAACGTACTTCCCGACGGAACAAGTTGCACTTCGACGGACTCAGTTTCAAGTTTGCCTCTTTTAATTTCTGCAGTACCTTTCGAATGTTCTCGAGATGCTCTTCGAAAGTCCTTCCGACGATGATGATATCGTCCAAATAAACGAGACATGCTTCGTAGGAAAGTCCTCTCAACACTGTCTCCATTAGACGCTCGAATGTAGCCGGTGCGTTGCAGAGTCGAAAAGGCATAACTTTGAACTGCCACAATCCTTGTCCCGTGGTGAACGCAGTCTTTTCACGGTCATCGGGATGAATTTCCACTTGCCAGTAACCACTTTTCAGATCCAGAGTGGAAAACCATTCGTTTCCCGATAAAGTGTCCAATGTGTCGTCTATCCTGGGAAGAGGGTAGCTGTCTTTCTTGGTAATGTCATTCAGACGTCTATAGTCAACGCAGAACCGGGTGGAACCATCTTTCTTTCGGACCAAAACAATCGGCGAGGCCCACGGACTAGTCGATGGCTCGATGACGTCATCACGCTGCATCTCCTCTAAAAGTCTGCTCACCTCTTCTTGCTTAGCAAACGGTAGCCGCCTAGGATGTTGCTTGATGGGAGAATGGCTGCCTGTATCTATCCTATGTTGAGTTAAGCTCGTACGGCCAAAGTCACCGGAAGTACGAGAGAAGAGGTCTTCAACTTCAGCTATTACTTTCTCCGCAGCGCCTCTCTGTTCTGCCGTTAAATCCACGTCTTGTAATAATTCCTTCGTCAGGCACTCAGATGATTTAGCTGTCGTTTGGCTGATGTTCTTATTAATGCAGGTAACAGGAGAGCATGTCGCCAACACTTCATTTTTCTTTATCACCTTCGACTTGTCCGTCACATTAACTACTCTAACTGGAATTTCTGTTCTCGACAAGTCCACAAGTGTTGCTCCCACAAGTACTCCTTTGACGGAATCACTATTGTTTGGGTGTTCGATTAATCCAAAACGGAATTTATTGTTTCCTTTTACTGTTCCAGAAATTATTGAATCAGTTCTTGGAGGTAGAGTGATTTCAGTCTGGGCTATTATTTGCTGAACAGGTAAAATAGTTTCATTTTTAATTTCGAACGCAGCTATTTCTTCTGAGTCTGAACGAAGCTCATTATTCTTAAAGTCCAAGTTAAATTTGTGCGATTTTAAAAAGTCGAGTCCGAGAATAAAAGAGTCTGTAATATTGGCGACATATACCACATGGTCGTATCTGGCATTTCCAAACGTGATTTCTACTTGCGCTTTTCCGCCCACTTCGATCTTGTCACCTGTCACAGTCTGGAGGGTCAGCGAGGGCGGAGTCCAGATAATCTTCAAATTTAATTTCTTGGCCAGATCCGTCCTTATGATGGTTACGTTCGCTCCAGTATCAATCACCATGTGGCATGGGGAACCATTAACATATCCCAGTACGAAGAGTCCATTACTGCCGCCATTCGCTGATGAAATCTGCAAGACTTTTAGGTGGGGCTTTTGACTATCTGGCAACCTCCGCCCCGCGAGATGGCCACCTCCTAGTTTCCTTCTTTCATGATCTTAGAGTTCTCTTGCTGGTCATGAGACTTTCGACCACAATGCTTTTGTACATGGCCTTCGACGCCACACTTCCAGCATTTTACTTTCTTTGGGCCATCTCTCGTTCTATCGGATCTTAATTTTCGCTCTATGAGATCTTCAATTCTCTTCAACCTGTTCTCGACGCTCTCTGTGTCTTTGTCAGCTCCCTCTTGTACCGTGACCGCTCTAACAGCATGCCGATCTTTTCTCACGGCCCGCTGGGCTGTCTCTAGCTTCATTGCGAACACCAGAGCAGACTTCAAATCCTGATAATCCTCCAACATGAGTGCCTTTTGGGTTTCTGGATCACGGATGGCTTCAATAAAATGACGTACCGCCATTTCTTCTCGGACATTATCAAGGTGGTCCATGTAGGCTAGATGACACAGCCTATCTATGTCCGAAGCCAGCTCTTGAAGGGTCTCGCCAGATCTCTGCATCCTTGACTTAAGTTGGATTCTACTATATTCTTTCTGGCACTTCTCTCCGAATTTCATCTCCAAGGCACTTGCGAGGGCGTCAAAATCTCCTATCTTCGTCGCTCCAATAGTTTGCAATACGTTAATTGCATCTCCGCTAAGGGAAGCGGCCAGTTGGTCCGCTTTCTCGGACTCGCTCCAACCATTGGCTTTGGCGACGATTAAAAATTGGGTCTTGTAGGCTTCCCAGGGAGTCTTTCCGTCATAAGTGGTAAGTTTCACTGCTGGGCGGCGTGACGACAGTCTGATGTTTTCCGGTAACTTTCCCAGCTTGACGAGAGAGTCCAATTTTTCTTCCATTTTAGCTTCACATTCTTCCCGTATCTTCGAAACTATATTTTCTTTCCAATCCAATTTGTCCTCGATTTTATTATTAAATTCTTCACGTAATTCTTTCATGTTTCTTGCTTGGCTTTCTTCTAGTATCGACATTCTTTTCTCCATTTCCTCATGATTTTTCTCTACTTTTTCCAGTCCGGATTTCATTTCTTCCAGCCCGGCTTCTATTTTTCTATCGAGTCCGGATTTCATCTCGTCGTGTGCGGCTCTTAACTCCTCCAATTCGATTTTCACTTCATTGTGTGCGGCCTTTAACTCCTCCAATCCGGTTTTTGTCTGTTCTTGTCCGGCTTCAATTTTCTTCTCTAAATCCGCCTACATCTGTTCTTGTCCGGCTTTCATCTCGTCTTGTCCGGCTTTCATTTCTTTTTTTATCTCATCTTGTCCGGATTTCATTTTCTGCATCATATTCATGAGCTTTTGAAGTTGTTCTTCCATTTTTTGTCTAGTCAAAACCATAAACTGGAAAATTAAAGTCCTTCTTTAGAATCCCGATTCTGACACCAAATGTTGCGGAATTACTCTGCTACTCCTTGGGTTCGTCGTTCTAAAGTCCTGTTGGTGTGAAAAGTTCAAGTAAAAAGTCACTTGTCAGGATGGAACACAAACTTTATTGCTTCTAGATCTTCGTAGTACAATCAGCTGTACAATATGCACAGGCACAATCTAGCAATAACGTGCTTTTAACAATCCGCTTGGATCAGAAGCTCTCACAAATGCTGTATTTCTCACACCAAAATAAGTCACTTTCACAGGCAAAAATTCCGTAGAAATATTCAAGGGATATAGTACACAATCCCTTAAGACACAGCAATGAAGAATTTACACACAGCACTTTGAAAACAGCTTCACAAAACAAGCTAAAACACAGCTTCTATAGCACTATCAATTCACACAAACGTACCGAGAGCTATTCACACATCGAGCGTTCAGCTCGCACTGACTGTCGGGGCGACGCGCTCTTCTATAAATAGCCGGCGCAGGAGGTACAAGAGGTTTCCAGAAAAGTCAATTTCTCGAGGGTTCTACATAAAGCGTGAATTTTGATTACGTCATAGAAGAGAAATGTTAGGTTATTATGCGTTTTTAATGCAGGAAAAACAACTTCCAGGCCCCATTGGGAAAATCGCGCCAAATGACCAAAAAGTCGCCAAACTTGGCGACTTTTGGCGAAATATCGCCAAATTTGGCGCCAAAAATAAGTCCTCAGAAGTGAAGAGATCTAAGCTCTAGGACTAATATTTCTCGAGATTTCTAGAAGCCCATAGAAAAACATATGGGAAAGCGAAACCTCCGTATCTCCGGTTCTAATTGGCCGATTTTGATGCAACAAAAAGCAAAATTTATCTATTTGAAGCGTAGAATACGAATTTTAAATCATTTTAAGCCCCAGAGCACGGGTTGCCCCGAAAATTCGTAACAATATTTACAACCTATGTGGGATACAATAATACTGTACAACAATATAGTAATATAATTAAACAAAATGGATAAACATGGCTGACAATTATTTTCTTTGGCAAATACTTATGGCTTTGGCTGGCATGGCATAAAGTGAATGGAATAAAAATAACTTGGAAAAATGGAGTTGGCAAAATGGTTGGCAAAATAGTTGGCAAATTGCAGTTGGCAAAATGGTTGGCAAAACGAAGTAAATTTAAAAAATGTGTATAGTGTATAGAAAATTTAGAAAACCATAGCTGCTAGAAGAATTTGGCAAGGTAATACAATAAATGATAGCCTGAAAGAGGTACTGCATTTATGTGACCTAGCAATTTTTTATTTCTAGCAATGGCTTATTGTGCTTTCTTAATTGGTTATTACTAGTACTTCTTAACAATCTGAGGGCGAATACTCTCCTCAGAGGTTTTATTACTAGTTAACCGTCTAGGCAAATTTAAATTTTATTACATGAAAAAAAAATGGTTGGCATCATTATTCAATAAAGGAAATAATATACGATCATTTTGGCACACAAAAATTTTACACAGTAAATATTCAAAATAAAACATCTACATTTAAACAAACCTAATAAAATGCAAGAAAAATTTTATTTACATTGACACAATAAGTATTTGTTGTTTTCTTTTAAGTTATCGTAGCCGGGTACATGAATTTGTCATAAATTTTCAAGTGACTTTTCAGTGAATAAAATGACATAATCGCAAGTAAATTAGAATTTGTGTCAAGTTGAGAGTCTCAATCGGTAAGTCATTTCAGGTAAATAATCAAATGAATCTAAACTACGTCATAGTATGCAAATAACAAAAATTCAAATTTCAAATCTTCAGGAAATATAGGTAATGCAGTAGTAATTTAAGCATTAATTTAATAATAGTAAGACCAGTATAAAACTTCAATTGAAATAAAATATTTAATAGCACAATTCAATTGTAAACTTACCTTAATGAAAATACTATATTAATTAAAACAAGCGCAGATATATCAATACATTTTTTTTTCTTTCTTTCTTTCTTTTCTTTCTTTTTTATTATCAACATTAAAATAGCACTTTTAAAATAACACACACAACTGATAATCATTTAAATATAATACTCTAATGTTCACTTCAACTCTAAAATAAAAATCGCTTACTTTTACGAAAGACATCAATATCCACAAATTGAAATCGTCATCCTCCAACAATAAACAAAACACACACTTCTCCTAAGGGGATGCCCTATTTTGGGAGCAATGAAGGCAGTGAAATTTCGTTGATTTCCATCGGATTTTCAGAATAGCAGCGGGTGTACGAGCGAAGAAAAAAAAATAAATAAGGAGGCACAGATTTCTGGATGGTAAACACGGTACAGAAAGGTGAAATCAGATAACGGAGGGCAGGCACTTCTTTAATTTACGTGTGGGCATCAGCGTCGTTAGTCGCTATGGAAAGCTCAGGAGCGCAAATTTTTTCGATGGGATTCATGGGAGGATTCGATGGGAGGTCAGGCGAAAGTAGTTTCATCGAAGCAGGGAATGAGGAAGTCCAGATATCTGCAGTCGGCGAAGAGGCAAGTCGGGTATCTCAGATCGGCAGGCAGTCGGCATAGCGCCGCATCTCCGGCGTACTCCACATCTTCGGGTAAGCAGTGTACCCCGTCTCCCGACTATTGAGCGTTAATTTTTTACAATTTAAAATTTTTAATTGGCACACAGGCAATCATCCTGCCGGCTATTTGAGATGTCAGATATTTCAGTAAAGTTCCAGAATTAAGGCAGGTAAAACGGTTTATTAAACATTATCTTTAAGTTACCATATAGAGTGAGAATAGGAGAGGGGAGACGGGTACAAAAATCAGCGTGGACTAATTAAGCAGTTCCAGTGGCAGAAGTCTCTTGATTTTCGATGTGCGGGTGTATTTACGCTCACCACACCACGTGGTTTGCGAAGACATAACTCCGCCTCTCTCTTATCTCTGATCGAACTACACACATTTACCAACATGACCCGCATCCGGGGCTACAAAGGCGTGGGGACACGTGTACACTCTAAAGAACTCAGAATCGACGGCCTGATGTCTGACAAATAACAAAATAAATAAAACATAGCTCCAGAGCGCGCGTGGCAAGTATGACAGGAAAGCAAAACTTACAGTGAAAGTACCCGCTTGAACAATACCCAAACTAGTAAAACCCAAATTACCTTTTTATACATTACATATATATGGCCAAACTAGCAATCTTTTACACCTTCGTATTAATTTACATCGAAATCACGTGACAAACTATCCAAGTAATGTTTCTGCTAGTAATTTTGAGTACGAACATTTTCATATGCATGGGCTCAATAATATTAATATCACTATTTTATCTATAAAGAAGAACAATAATGAACGTTTATTTTTAGAAAACTACTTCATAAAATATCATAATGCTAGTTATCCATGTGGTCTAAACCAATTAGTTCATAACAAAGAGTTAATTTATTATACTAGCACTACTAATCTATGTATATATAAATACGCTAACAAGGAAACCTCCCCGAAGCTCACTCACCAAACGTGACGAATTTAATCCAGTCATAAGTACACACTAAAAGAAACCTAATGTGTAAAAATTAGCTGCTATCTCTTCAAATTAAAGCTAAAATTAATTAATAAAAAATGAGTATGAGCTGACAGAATAGAGCCTCTATCGCTACTTGGCGCTTTCTATTTTCTTTTATAAATGCTTTTACAAAAAGATGCTTATTTAATAAGCATTTTAAGTAAGAACAGGTCAGGATTCATCTACAACAATGATTCACTGGATATCCGCAGAACATATGGTGGGAAAAAAATCAGGCTCGTAACTGCTTCCGTTTTGGAGGGGGGGGGGAGGAAGTTGGCCAAAAATATTTTTTAAACATAAAATCTATGCATGCATAGGAGGTTAAACGTAGCTTCTTAGAAGAAACTTGGCTTTTTAGGGAAATAAGAATTGAAATAAACAATGGTATTAAAAAAAAAATAATTTTAACACTAGAACCGCGGTGTTTCAGATATACCTAAAACCGCGGGCTGGATCAAATTGACCCAACTTGCAGAATTCACGTTGCAATGCAACAATAATGTTATATTTCAGCGGTAATGATATTAGTTCAGTCTTAACATTCGTTTTAAGTTTAATGTTGCATTAAAAGTACGAAAATATTGTTGCTATAATTCTTATTAGAGCCGCGTCGCTTGTGATAGTTATACCTAAATCTGCGGTATGGGTCAAATTGACCCGACTTGTAAAATTCACGTTGCAATGAAAATGACATAATGGTATGCTATTATACCATTTATTATGTCATTACCGTTCATTTTATGAATGATAATGACATTTATTTAATTTGAACTTCGGATTTCAGAATCGCGAGAAATTTTGGGTCAAAATGACCCATTCCGCGATATCAGGTATACATATTAAAAAAAAAAACCGATAAAAGTTACGAGCTTAAATTTTTTACAGATAATTAATAACATAAAGTTAGGAAAAGTCACGATTTTTAAAAAATATCCGTTCATAATTTTTTTAAAAAACGGAATCAAATCTGGTTTTGGGTCAAAATGACCCATCCCGCGGTTCTAGTGCTAAAAAATTCTAAGATAATTTTTTTGGAGGGGAGAGCTTCACCCTATAATTCCCTCCCCCACCCTTTTGATTTGGCCCTGAAAGAAATATATTATTAAGTTGTTTCATTTACACAATGTCAGAAAACTGCCGCACTTAATTTTTTCCGAATTTCCCAGTTTTTTCGGAATGTTCAATAAGTAATGGCGATAACAATCTATTGTTTTTCTTAAAATCGGCATTGTAGTGTAGGAATGTGTCACTGCATTTTGTGATTGAATCTCACTTTCTACTTGCTTCGATCCTCTATGTTCCAGAGTTCGTCTAGAAGGATTTCTAAATTAAAACCTGACTGATCAGCATAAAAATTGGATAGTCTTTTAACAACGAATCCTTTATAAAAACATTTACATCATTTACGAACGCTTGCACTAATTTCTTAATGATTTCCTTTAACCGAGAGTTTTTCAGCAAAACAAATTTTGTAAGTTTCCTGCTCACAATCTTATTCTTATTTAAATATCTGTACTGCCATCCTTTAGATGCGAGAAATTTCAGTCCTAATTCGAATGCCTTTTCTGAAGCCCAAGTTTGTAAATCACAATCATGTACCTTTTCCTGTAATTTTCTTGCGTGTTAAAAGTGTTGAAACGTATATTTTTTAATTTGATTTAGTTTATATTTATAATCGCCATTCTTCTGAATTTGCTTTTCCCACAGATATAACTGCCTTTTATTTATAACAAATTCAAAATAATTTTGAATACTCTGTAAACTGCGGAATTTTGCCACTATTGAATCCCGCCAGTATTTTACTGCAGTCTCCTTATCTTTTCAAGAAATAAATTGCTTATTTTGCATGATGTCCTCACTTGACAAGAAGTCAATGCTTTCGTCTTCTAAACTATAAAATATAGGATCTTCAGGGGTATCGAGTAATAAGCATTGCTCATTTGCTACCAAATCTGTTCCATTAACTTTCTGATAATTATGCAAGCTTTCAACAATTTGATTTTGCAGACTTTTTCTTCGTCTGTATATGAAGACAATGTCATATTTTTCGAAGAAAATTCCGCGTAAAGCATAAAAACAACACTAAGTATATTTATTATTTGCTCCATAGTATCATCACGTGGATAAAAAGAATAGAATTAAAATAAATGCCTCACTTATGCGTAAACTGAATTTGCAGCTTGCAATGTGTTAATGCAAATAAAAAGAAATTACTTTCTTCGGGGACTTTCAGAACTAATAAAAAAAAATAGGACTTCAGTTTAACTAATACAAAACGAGATTAAGCTACTTAAAAATCCAGTATGTTGAAATATAACACGGTATAGCAAACACTGGTTTACAAATATTTCGAATACGTACTCGCGTGAGAATTTCAACTTTTCGGCCAATTATCCCTGACGCCAAATACTAGCTAAAGGGTTACAATTGGTGCGATTTTAACTAATTTTTAACCTTTAATTTCTCAAATTCTATGAGGAGATAGCAGCTAATTTTCACACAGTACGTTCGTTTTAGTGTGTACTTGTGATTGTGTGAATTTCGTTCCATTTGGTGAGTGAGCTTTGGGGAGGTTTCCTTGTAAGTTTAAGGGAGACAGGGGGAATCACGCGACCTTAGGGAAAAATGATTTTTTCTGTGCTGCGAAATGACTTAATTTTTTATATAAAGGAATTGTTTTGGTTTTACTGTTTCTTAAGCATGGCTTAAATAAGTTAACCAAATTTAAATATGGTTTTGGTGTTGTTTGAAAAGGAGTTTTGAGAAACAGTACTCAGTGGCTTGATTACTTAGGCACAGAGGTAATGCTGCCAGACTTTTCTGTTGTATACGTTTGTCTTTATGAATACGTTACATTCTCCGTTGGAGGCACTTTTAAATGGTAAAACAACAAAAACAACAACAAAAAAAAGTATGACAATATGACGAAGGATTATAATTCATGAGTAGTGTGGATGCTTATACGTAAATCTATCCCATAGAAGTGTGACTGAATGTACGGAAAAAACACTCAAAATACTGGTGTTAAACAATAAAGTAAATAAAAAATTTTGTAAAAAACACACATAAGATGTTATAGGTAAGAGGATACGCACGTTTCAGCCAAAAATTGTTTTGGCCTTCATGAGTCCAAGCCCTTCGTCGCAAGCAACACAGGGAACTGAAAAGAGATCTGTTTGAAAAGGAGTTTCTCTTTTCAAACTCAAATCTCTTTTCAGTTCCCTGTGTTGCTTGCGACGAAGGGCTTGGACTGATGAAGGCCAAAACAATTTTTGGCTGAAACGTGCGTATCCTCTTACCTATAACATCTTATGTGTGTTTTTTACACAGTTTTTTATTTACTTTATTGTGACTGAATGTATTTC
Organism: Cheiracanthium punctorium; assembly: GCA_038373885.1. Lineage (NCBI taxonomy): Eukaryota > Metazoa > Arthropoda > Arachnida > Araneae > Cheiracanthiidae > Cheiracanthium > Cheiracanthium punctorium. Next base: position 38,993 of record JAWZYV010016161.1, on the reverse strand, counting down.
AAAATCGTACAAATAATATTACGCCTATAAAATAGCAAAGAAAATCACTTATCTCGATGTATATAGAAATTAGAAAGAAGCTGTGGAAGACAATATTTCCCGATTTTACAAACACATTCTTTTGATCAGAACCTTGAACATCTACTAACAAAGTATTCTCATGTTTCTTGCTAGGGTATAGCACTAATTGAACTTTCCCACCGGTTTGTTGTTTTGGAGGGTGTCATCATAACAGCGTATGACACCATTTCCCCGGTCTCATCTACATTCTATCATCTAATCAGGTTCGCTGGTCGTTTTCTTTTGTTACGCTTTAAGAACTTTGTTAAAAATACCTTCTTCCGAAGATTCAATCTATTGTCTGACAATTTCCTCGCTGATTTAAGACTGAGCTGAATTCAGTGATTTTTTTCCCTTTTACAGATTTCATCAGACCTCAAAATTTATCAGATATGCTATTCGTCCCTGAACTTTCTAAAGCTTTCTTTCTTAATCACAAAAAAACATATATATATAGGAAAAAATAAAATCACTATATTGCTAACATTTTATAAGAGTTTCCTAATTTGACAAATATAGGGATTATGGCAAGTTGATTTAAAAAAAAATCATTATAATCATCTTTGGCTGAGCACAGTCTCACTCCAACTTATTGGCATATATAAGACTTATAATAAATTACACCAGTTTACAGCATGAAAACGCTTTCCAGTGAATCTATTTACAAGGGAATATTTTCAATTTAATTTAAATCCAAAACAAGTAGACCATCTCTTAAATGTTTAAAAATATGATACATCTTATCTGCCATATTGCCGTTGTATTCTAGAGCTGATGCTACGATTCCAATTTTTTGAGCCTATTGGGAAGAATACGTGAAAATAACGTGACAAAGAATATGATAGTGACGAGTTTAGAATAAATTCGAACGCAAGTAGTTTATTGAGTTCTAAATGTCCCAGAAGCAGCTGTTTACTGTTTCATATTATCTGAATAAATTTTCAAACATAATATTTTTACGAATTTTCAGGGCAACCCTCTGTTCTGGGGTTTAAAATAGTTTAAAATTCGTATTCTATGCTTCAAATAGTTAAATTTTGCTTTTTGTTCCATCAAAATCGGTCAACTGGAACGATAGATACGGAGATTTTGGTTTTCCCTTTGATTTGTATGCAGTTTCTAGAAATCTTGAAAAATATTGGTCCTAGGCCTTCGGCGACGATATTTCGCCAAAAATCGCTAAGCTTGGTGGCATTTTTCTCATATGGCGCGATTTTCCCTATGAGACTTGTAAAGTTGATTTTTCTTCATGAAAATCAAATAACAGAGTAATGATTCAGCTGTATTCCTATCACGTAATCAAAATTCACGCTTAAAGGGGAAATATCGGGAAGCTTCTTGTAGCTTCTGCGTCACCTATAAATACCTGCATGAAAGAGGCCCCAGTTCAGTGTGAAACGAACTTCCGATGAGTACGGTGCTTTGCTCTGTGAACTGTGTGACAGAAGCGGTGTTTTCGCGCTTGTTTATGAAGCTTTGTTTTTAAGTGCTGTGGTTAAATTCTTGATTGCTGAGTCTTCAGGGACTATCAGTGTTATCCCTCGTATGTTTCCACTGAATTTTACCTGTGGAGGTGTTTTATTTTGTGTGAGAATAAAAGCATTTTTGAAAGCTTTGGTGCTGAGCGGACTGTTATAAACGAGCTACTGGCCATTAGTGCCTGTGAATTTTGTACATCTGATTGTTGGACGAAGTTCTAGAAGCAATGAAGTATGTGTTCTATCCTGATAAGTGGACTCTTTTCTAGAACTTTCTACACCAACTGGACTTTAGAACGACGAAACCAGAAACTATCAGAGTTTTCTGCAACAATATTTTGAAGGGGCATCTTTATAGTTTTATTGAGCATTATTTTCCTCAACTGGGAAATTTTATCGATCTACGCTGAAAATGGCATGATATAACGATTGGGATTTTAGAAATATTTAATTGCTGCTGTATGTGCCATGCACAAATAAGTTAAATGTATGATATTTTAGCCTTAATTATGTATTGAATTTCTCCTCTAAAGAAAACTAAATGGTAAAATGATGTCTCAGTCCAAATTCATGCAGAAATCTAATTCTCTCAGCAAATTAAACTCTATAAGATCCATTTAAACGAATAAAACAAGAGAAATTTTTAATAATTTGATGTCCATTCTATAAATATAAATTACAAAATCTTCCAGTTTCTCAAGTCTCATCAAATTGAAAATTACATGGTATTTTCTGAATGTTGAAGTGAATTTAAATACGAAATCATTTAAAATATTTTTTGTGTATTTTAAAGATACTTTTTTATATTTTATTTTAGAAAGCAATGTGAGAATCATTAAAAAGATGTGACTGGCAGGATATGCATTTTTAATTTATAAGGAGTCGATTTTTAAGGAATACTATGTATGCATTTTGTATTTGGTATACGATTCATAAATCGTTGCTTTTTTTACCGTTTTTTTTCTTTTTAAGGTAAGTATAGTTTTTTTCTTATTCCTCAACCTTTACCTAATGTGTGCATCCTTTAAATTAATTTTAACATAACAAAATGCTTCGAAAATGCAGAAATTATTATTAGAAAAATTATTATTATCGACATTAATCGACAAATATTAATCGACATTAATAAAAAATATTTTTGCATGATTTATAGTAGTATTTCAGATGCATTAAATGCTAGACAGATTTGTTTTCTCTGATTTTTCATAATTCGGTGACGAAAGGATTAATTCAAGGATGCAGAGATCTGCCGAGACCCTGCAAGAGCTGGCTTCGGACATAGATAGGCTGTGTCATCTAGCCTGCATGGACCACCTTGATAATGTGCGAGAAGAAATGGCGGTGCGGCATTTTACCGAAGCCGTCCGGGAATACAAAATTCAAAAGGCACTCATGTTGGAGGATTATCAAGATTTGAAGTCTGCTCTTGTGTTCGCAATGAAGCTAGAGGCAGCTCAGCAGGCCGTGAGAAAAGATCGTCATGCTGTTAAAGCGGTCACGGTCCAAGAGCTTGCTGATAAAGACACAGTGAGTGTCGAGAACAGATTGAAGAGGTTTGAAGATCTGATGAAAAGAAAATTAAGATCCGGTGAAACGAGAGATGGCCCAAAGAAAGTAAAATGCTGGAAGTGTGGCGTCGAAGGTTATGTACAAAAGTAATGTGGCCGAAAGTCTCATAACTAGCAACATAAATCTCAGAACGGAAAGGAGGGAAACTAGGAGGTGGCCATCTCGCGGGGCAGAGGTTGCCAGATATTCAAAAGCCCCACCCAAAAGTCTTACAGATTTCATCAGTGAATGGCTGCAGTAATGGATTATTTGTACTCGGATACGTAAACGGTTCTCCATGCCACATGGTGATTGATACTGGAGCTAATGTAACCATCATAAGAACTGATCTGGCTAAGAAATTAAATTTAAAGACTATCTGGACTCCGCCCTCGCTGACCCTCCAGACTGCGACAGGTGACAAGATCGAAGTGGGCGGAAAATTTAGAGTGGAAATTATATTTGGAAATGCCAGATACGACCATGTGGTATATGTCGCCAATATTACGGACGCTTTTATTCTCGGACTGGACTTTTTAAAATCACACAAATTTAACTTGGACTTTCAGAATAATGAGCTTCGTTCAGACTCAGAAGAAATAGATGCCTTCGACATTAAAAATAAAACAGTTTTAGGTGTTCAGCAAATAATAGCCCAGACTGATATTACTCTTCCCCCAAGAACAGATTCAATAATTTCTGGAACAGTAGAAGAAATCAATAAATTCCGGTTCGGCTTACTTGAACATCCCAGCAATAGTGATTCTGTCAGAGGAGTACTTGTGAGAGCAACACTTGTGGACTTGTCGAGAACAGAAATTCCAGTTAGAGTAGCAAATGTGACTGACAAATTGAAGGTGATAAAGAAAAATGAAGTGTTGGCGACATGCACTCCTGTTACCTGCATTAATAAGAACATCATCCAAACGGCAGCTAAATCTCCTGAGTGCCTGACGAAGGAATTATTACAAGGCGTGGAGTTAACGGCAGAACAGAGAAGCGCTGCGGAGAAAGTGATAGCTGAATTTGAGGACATCTTCTCTCGTACTTCGGGTAACTTTGGCCGCACGAGCTTAACGCAACACAGGCTAGATAAAGGCAGCCATTCTCCCATCAAGCAACATCCTAGGCGGCTGCCGTTTGCTAAGCAAGAAAAGGTGGGCAGACTTTTAGAGGCGATGCAGCGTGATGACGTCATCGAGCCATCGAGTAGTCCCTGGGCCTCGCCAATTGTTTTAGTCCGGACGAAGGATGGTTCCACCCGGTTCTGCGTTGACTGTAGACGTCTGAATGACATTACCAAAAAGGACAGCTACCCTCTTCGCGGGATGGATGACAGATTGAACACTTTATCGGGAAATGAATGGTTTTCCACTCTGGATCTGAAAAGTGGCTACTGGCAAGTGGAAATTCATCCCGACGACCGTGAAAAGACTGCGTTCACCACGGGACAAGTATTGTGGTAGTACAAAGTTATGCCTTTTGGACTCTGCAACGCACCGGCTACATTCGAGCGTCTCATGGAGACAGTGTTTAAAGGACTTTCCTACGAAGCATGTCTCGTTTATTTGGACGATATCATCATCGTCGGAAAGACTTTCGACGAGCATCTCGAGAACATCCGAAAGGTGCTGCAGAAATTAAAGGAGGCGAACCTGAAACTGAGTTCATCTAAGTGTAACTTGTTTCGTCGGGAAGTACGTTATCTCGGCACATAATATCCTCCCACGGAGTCCGAACCGATCCCGAAAAGACGTCCGCAGTCAAGAACTGGAGTCGTCCTGAGAATATCATGACTTACGAAGTTTTCTCGGTCTGTGTACTTACTATCCAAAATTTGTGAAGGGTTTTTCTAAGATTGCAAGGCCACTTCACAAATTGACCGAGACTGTATAAAAATTCCAATGGACTGAGAAATGTGAGGATGCATTCAACGAACTGAAGAGGGCTTTAACATCTGCGCCGATCTTGTCGTATCCTCACCCTGACAAGCCATTTATCCTGGACACAGACGCAAGTAAGGAGAGTGTCGGAGAAGTTCTGTCTTAGGAGATCGATGGCCAAGAATATGTCATTGCTTGCTGGAGCAAATGCCTTTCAAAGGCAGAACGTAACTTTTGTGTTAGGAGAAAGGAACTTCTTGCCGTTACGGCCGTGGAGCACTTCCATCATTACCTGTACGGCCGAAAGTTCCTGCTCCGAACGGACCATGCCTCTTTAACCTGGCTCCTAAATTTCAATAATCCAGAGGGCCAAATAACCAGGTGGATACAGAGATTACAGGAATATGGCATTGAAATACGTCATCGGAAAGGAGCATCTCATGGAAATGCAGATGCTTTGTCGAGAAGGCCCTGCATAGACACTGTTCGCTATTGCTCCAGGGCGGAGAAAAATTACCATCTGAAACATCCCGATGTCCACCAAGTTACATCACCGGCACCAGGCGGATCCCTGGAGTGACGAAAATGTTCCGGCGGACGAATTAGCAGATAGCGACATCAAACCTATTGAGGAATTTATGGAAAAACCCTGCGATAAGCCCAGCTGGCAAGAAATATCATGTTGCAGTCCGGCAAGAAAACAGTTTTGGGCTTTATACTCGTAAACGGCGAATACCACTCGAACGCATTAGACATCTTACTCACCGGACTTGAACCTGATATATATAGCATGAGTTTGATGCCGGACGCTCAAGGAGCTGCAATTAGAAGAGCGGCCTGCAATCCACAAGACTTGATGAGCACTTTTGTACAATCTATGAAATTAAAAGGTGACTTATGCATAATCTGTCCAATATGATCCTACACCATGTTAAAGAAAAAAAATTATAATTTTCTATCATTTTCAAAATTGGCATTAATTTCAATATTTTCAGAATAATCAGCTGTCGAACATTGTAATGTATGTTAACTAATGCTGTTGTACAAATTTCTGTTTATAATTTTTTATTAAGTAACGGTTTGTTTCTGTCAATTTTCTTTAATTTTGATGACCATTGTATTTTGAATGTTGCAGTTTCAATGGATTTTACCCAAATGCAATCCACTAAATATTAAAGATCCATATTAAAAGAATGCTTTTTGAATAATTATGTGCCTTTCAATCTCACTTCTCATAATGGTAATTTCTCCCAAAATATACTCCCGTTCTTGAACAATTTATTTATTAATGACATTGCAAATAACTTATTCAATCGTCTGATTGGTAGCGATGTTAAATTACATTCCCAAACATCATTTTTCGCCATAACACACCTACATGTTTTGTTAACAAAAACTCATAAGTATCGTAATCTATTTTTCAACTTTAAAGCATATGAGAGAGTGGTATTAAGAGTTCCATTGATCCAATTTCAACTTTTATATTGTTAAAAATGTCTGAACTCTAATAAATGCACAAGAATTTTTGATTAATAATAAACGACAAATTTTATTTTTACATTGAGCTCAGGTTTTACCGGTTTTTGACCATCTTGAAAAAAGATTCAGCAGTAAAGATTCCTACTCTTTGTCACTTTTCCATCCGAGAAAAAATTGTCATTTCTGGAAAGAAAAATGGGCAGAGAAATTGAAACTTTAAGTGCTGTTTTCGAAGATGGAAGGGAATAGGTCAAACATGAATTCTATGTAAGAAACCTGGGATTTTATAACACCCCCCAGTTTTCTTATACAACTGCTCAAACTTAAGGAGTGTCAAAAAATGTCCCTTTTTTGACTTCTAAAAAGGCTTTCAGAAAATTTAAATCTTCATTTTTTAATTCCATTCTATTTATTTTCATTACATTTTGTGTATGACATTTCACCAGCCATTAGCTGATTTTACAGCAGGAATTTTTTTCAATCTTAAAAAACACGTAAATTTATATTTACCAAACTAGGCAAATTCAGATTTCAATAATGTATTTATTTACGTTTTATCTAACGCATATCAAAATCTGTCCTGCCTTTCAAAAGATTCGACTCAAATTTCAAAATTCTAACTCTTTTGAACGCATTTAGATTTTGTTTCCTCAATGAAGATTAATGTACCCAAAGTAACTTGAAGTGCAGATCACTTAATCTCTTACCGTTAACTAATTACTTTGTAATAGGAACATTTGTAATAAATTAACCTCGAATGCATGAAGATGTAGAAGACATAGTAATTTTAAATTCCAGTGTCACATTTTTGGTTTGTGGATAAAGTATGAGACTTTAATGTGAACATTATGAGATTAAAAAAACATTTATCACGAGAATTTTTTGAAGGCATTTTAGAATTTAAATTTTATTTCATAGTCTTGATGCGAAATTTTTTTGCAGGTCTATTAAACTTATTTAAATTAAAATTGTAAACTCTTTTAAGATTTAATTTTTAGCATTTGATATTTCTATCCACCTTCTTCATACGCAAACATTAGTTAACTGAATTTTTTGCTTTATAAATTCGTATTTAAATTGACTAAATTGATATGCATATTAGACTTTAATTCTAAGTAGTGCAATTTTCTCGAAACATGTTTTATGTGATGTTACTTAAGAATTTAATTTTTACTTTAGAAACAGGACTTTTTTCACAACAAATTATTACATTTTGCTCTTGAGATTCCTGTCGCGCCCTTGGAAACCCGTGCTCTCACACAGTATTATTATACCTATGTGCTTTCACCAGGGAGGGTCGATGCTGACCCCTGACCCTAGTTGACGTCATCCCGGACTCAGCAAGCTCTCGCTGGGAGAAGGGGGCGAGGAAAGAAAAAAGAGAGTTTTCGAACGGATGTAGAGAGAGAGAGGTAGAAATGTGTGTCTCCTCTCGATGGAAACAAATGTGAAGTTGTATTTACTTAGATATCTCTCTATGATGGGATATTTGCCTTATCTTGTACATAGTTCTTTGTAAATATTAAAAATTATGTTAATCCAGAAAATCTGATTGTGTATCTATTGAGTATGCTTTTTTTTTATCGCAAGTGGATCGAGAACAAGCAAAACGCTTCAGAATAATAAAATACCCGCTCGGAAAAAGGAAGGTCTACCATTCGCAATTCCACGGACGAGAGAGTTGTGACATAAAGTGGTGCCAGCGGTTTGATAAAAGAAAAGTCTAAGAGACTAGTGATACTCAGATCCCTTATAACTCCGATTTTTGGACCAGTGTGCTTATATAATGATGGCGAGCTGATGTGGATATCCTTATAACTTACTGGATAAATGTGCTGCCGTGATGATGGTAAGAAAAATCTGCAAGTACGGATATAAAGAATCGACGTTGACTGCAACTACCAATTGATATTACTACAGGAATAGAGTGGTGCGAATATGCGTGGGTGTTTGCTACTATGGAGAGGAACCTGACAACTAAAGTTTGATACTGAAATATCAACAAACAAGGTGAGTAACTTTTCCTTGATTGTTTGATACAGGGATGACATGATAAATAACATGTTTATAATTTTAAGTAAATGTTGGAGCGCATTTATTAGAAATGAATACCAGCTGAATGTTGATTAAAATTAGAGTAAATATTATAGAGAAAGCTGAATACTTTTTATCCATTTTAAGGAAAAACGTAGTGTTAATTTCACAGCACTGGGTTGTGGGTGAAATGATAAGTAAATATGGAATATGTATTTATAGAATACTGAATTTTCATTTAATGTTATTTTATTTTGTTGCATGAAAAGCATGTTATTTTTATTATTTCAAATGATCAGTGTATTTTTTCCATTGTCCGGGTATTGAGAAGTTATGTTGTCTATATAAGGGACGTGCTTTTGTGCACTGATTAACATTTTTGTGAGGAAAATTTTCTATTTCAAAATTGGTTAAATATGGCTTTCTTAATGAGAGGGAGGAAAGCAGAACTCATTTCGCTATCATCGGAATTGGGGTTGGAAGTCCAACCAGAGCAAACGATGATAGATATAAAAAAGGTAATTTTAGGAATGGAAAACTATGACGAGGAAACAGTGAACGAACTGTTACAGTCAATAATTGATGAAAGGCGGGAAAAAAACGAAATGGAGATTTTAAAACTTCAATCTCAGGAAAGGATTGAAATAGAAAAAATAAAGTCACAAAGGTCAGATCAAGAGGGGCGTCAAAATATAGTAACAGGTCAGGGAGGGCAAGGTGGAAAAAGATCGTTTGAAGAAGTAATTAGGATAATTAGACTTTTAACGGTCAAGGTTCCAAACAAAGCGGAAGGCTGGGATTATTTTTTCACTAGTCTGGAAAAAGCGTTCAATAATGAACAGGTCGAAGATGAATTAAAGGGGAAAATTTTGCTTTGCTTGTTAGGAGAAAAAGCGGCTCCATTACTGTCATATGTCGAAGGGGAACAGTATGAAAATTATGAGGAGTTAAAAAAAGTAGTTTTAAGGGAGTTCCAACCGTCAGCTAGAACATGTTTGGAAAATTTTAAAAAAAGCGATTAGGGAGTCCGGTGAGACATTTACCCAATTCACCTCTAGATTATCTATATAAATAAAATTAGACTTTTGTCTGTACATTTCTTGGAATTCAAAAATTTTGCGATTTGTATCCGTTTCAAGCACCCGGGAATCCGATGCGACCCTCAAAAAAAAGTTTGTCTGTCTGTCATTCTGTCATTCTGTCATTCTGTCCGTGACGCTTTTTTTTGTTTAAGCATCACGTAAAAACGACTGAAGCGAATGATATGAAATTTGGTGTCATGATAGGTGGTCACTCAACTTAAAACATAGGCGTCGAACTTTTAAAAAATCTTGATTAGATTTTCAGATTTTGCGAAAATCGTTTCAAACTGCGTAAATTTGTGTTCAAGCATCACGCAAAAACGACTGAAGCGAATGATATGAAATTGGGTGTCATGATAGGTCGTCACTCAACTTAAAACATAGGCGTACAATTTTTAAAAAATCCTGATTGGATTTTGAGATTTTGCGAAAATCCTTTCAAACTACGTAAATTTGTGTTCAAGCATCACGTAAAAACGACTGAAGCGAATGATATGAAATTGAGTGACACAATAGGTGGTCACTCAACTTAAAACATAGGCGTCGAACTTTTAAAAAATCCTTATTGGATTTTGAGATTTTGCAAAAATCCTTTCAAACTGCATAAATTTGTGTTCAAGCATCACGTAAAAACGACTGAAGCGAATGATATGAAACTGGGTGTCATGATAGGTGGTCACTCAACTTAAAACATAGGCGTCGAATTAAAAAAAAAATCTTGATTAGATTTTGAAATTTTGCGAAAATCATTTCAAATTGCGTAAATTTGTGTTCGCACATCACGTAATAACTGCAAAGGTGAAAAAATGATATTTGGTGAAATGACAGGTGGTCACTCACCTTAAACTATAAGCATCTAATTAAAAAAAATCCATCAGATTTCGAGATTTTGTGAAAATCGTTTAAAACTGAGTGAATCTTTGTTCCCGTATTACGTAATAACGACTAAAGCGAATGATATGAAATTGGGTCACACGATAGATGGTTGCTCAACATTAACTATAGGAGTCCAATTTTTTAAACATTTTTATTAGATTTTTGAGATTTTGTGAAAATTCTCTCAAAATACGTTTATATTTCTTCAAACATCACGTAATAACGACTAATACGAATGATACGAAATTGAGTGATATGATAGGTAGTTGCTAATCTTAATTTATAGGCGTTGAAATTTTAAAATATTTTGATTACATTTTGAGATTTTGCGAAAATTGTTTTAAAATGCTGAAAATTTGTTCCAGCATCACAAAATAAAGACTGCAGGGAATGAAACGAAATAGGGTGACATGTGATAGGTTGTCACTCAACTTAAATTCTAGGCTTCAAATTTTTCAAAAATGTTGATTAGATTTTGAGATTTTGCGAAAATTATTTCAATATGCGTAAATATTCGTTTGCGCATCACATAATTACGACTAAAGCGAATGAAATGATATTAGTTACTCTCTAACATGTAATAGTTTAACAATACATAAAAACTATAACTTCGCTTTCTTTACTTTGGCAACATACTACATCCATTCTGTGTACTCCTACAATGGTGACGAAAGTTCTTGCTTTTTGGAAATTTGCATTCACTAACTCGTCAAGGACGGGTACTTCAGCTAGTCTTCTATGTGGGACTACTATTGTAAGTTGAGGAAGGCACAAGATTTTGAGACGATAAAGCAGCTGGTAGTGGCTGACAGAATATTTGAAACGCTTGACTCAGAAACGGCTGTACACATAGGGGTTAGGCAAGGAGATAATTGGTTTAAACCTAAAGAGTTGGCTCAGGAAATAGATGTGTTCTACACGGCGAAGGGAAAACCATACCATACTCCTAAAAATGGGCATAAAAGAGAAACTAGTAAGGACTGGGAGAAACATTTGGATTTTAAGAATTCCAATAAGGAAAATTATGAGGGAAAAGGTAGAATAGATCTGAACAGAAGGGGTGGAAAGGATTTTTTCTGCTATCACTGTGGGGGAAAGAACCACTTAAAAAAGGATTGTTGGAGATTAAATAGGAATTCCCAAAACAAAAATACAACAAGCGCTAAATCAGCCAGAGCAAAGACGGTAGAAAAAGATCCTCAGTCAGACAATGAGATCGAAGAGGGAGCAGTTATTGCCAGAGTTAGTAAATTACTAGAGTCAAAACCCGAGGGAAATACAGTAAAAAATCAATTGTGTAAATTAGAAAAAATTGACATTAGCGTTGACGGGGTGGTCACGAATTGTTTAGTGGACTCAGGAACGGAAATAACAGTAATTAGAAGAGGTGTTGTCCCGAAGATAGATATCAGGGATAAGCCCTCAATTTATTTAAAAGGCATTTTTGGCCCAGCAATAAAATGTCCTAATATTGTTCATGAAGAGGTATTGTGTGCTATCGCTCCTGAATTGCTTGAAGATATGTTGATACCTCCGGCTATAATAAAAAGACTACAGGAAAGCGAGTTAAGATTAGATTGTAAGGACCACCCCGGAGACAAGAGGAAAAGTAATGTGAGTCAAGGCGAAAATTACGTTCCGCCCAGCGAAGCTGTAGAATCAGGGAATGATTGTATAGGGGGGAGAGCAACTCAAGTCAAAACGGGTGATTCTTGTATTTCGGAGGTTGAAAAAGAGAAGGGAGATAACGAAGATGGACATGGTGACGAAATCAGTCACAGTGAAAGCTTATCTTTTATGCATCAGCAAAGAGAGTGTCAAAAGCTTGTTAGGCAGTGGGAGTTAGGAAGAAAAAAGGAGGACAATTTTTATGTATCTGACGGATATCTCTTTCACACGGAAAAAATTCTTGGGGAGAATTGTGCTGAATTGGTTTTGCCCGAAAGGCGGAAGGCTGAAGTTTTAAGATTAGCTCATGAATCTCCTTTTTCTGGACACATGGGGGAAAGGAAAACAGCAGAAAGAATACGATACTCTTTTTATTGGCAAGGTTTAAAGAGGGATGTCCATGATTTTGTTAGCAGTTGTCATGAATGTCAGTTGACAAAACCAGTAAAAGTAAAAGGTAGAACCCCAATTACTCCCGTTACGAGACCTGAACTGCCATTCCAGGTCGTAAATGTAGATTTAATAGGTCCCATTGAGTCGATCAGCTCTAAAGGTCACCGATTTATTCGTTGTCTTGTAGATGTCAGTAAAGTTCCGTCGACATTATCAACGTATTATGTGATGATGAATTAACAAACGCACCAAACTCCATGGTAATAAAACCGAGAAATTTGACTCGAGCTGAAGTATAAAATATGTACTCGAGAATGAGGGCACGTTACAATAATGAGAGGTGCGAGGATTCTAAAGATTTAATTTAGTTTTATATAAAATTTTGTTGGGACTGTTTTTGCTTTGGACGCCTGATAAAACTAGCGTTGGAATTGTATGATTTATGTTAGAGTAATAAAGGTTTTTATGTAAGTCCCATAAATTGCTTTGCCTTTTGTTGACAGGAAGCTAAAAAAACCCGTACTGGCGCAGCCGGTAGGATCAGAACCTAGGAAGTGGAGAAGTTATTTAGTTGTGAGAAGAGCCATGTCGTTTTTAAATAAGGGAAAGAAGGAAGATTTAATTAAGTTAACGGAAGAGATCGGTGAAAATCCTTCACCTGGTTTGTTACTACCGGATCTAAAGAAAATGATTACCAGTAGCAATATTTATGAAGAAGATCTAGAATTGGTAAAGGAAATGCTTAGTTCATTTATTGAAGAAAGAAAACAACGGGAACAAAGAGAATTTGAATGGGAACAAAGAGAATTTGAAGAAAGAAGAGAAAGAGAGCAGAGAGAATTTGAGGTAAGAAAATTGGAAATCGAGGTAAATAGTGGAATAGACTTGTCAACAAACGTTAGATACGAAAATTTTAGAGACGCTGGGAAAGCTAGGTTAGAATTATTCAAGTACACACCTAAGTTTGACCCGCGAGAATCTGATATTACATGCTATTTAACGATGTTTGAAAATCATGCTGATAGATTGAAAGTAGATAACAAGGAATGGGTCTTGTGTTTATTAAATTTATTACCAACAGAAATTGTTCAGCTGATTAATAGAGAACCGGTAGAGAATGCAGAAAACTATGAGTATATAAAATCGATTTTGTTAAGACGATTTAAATTAAGCCCTGAAAGTTTTAGGAGGAAATTTATGACCCATCAAAAATTGCCCGAGAAAACGTGGAGAGATTTCTGTTTTGAAATAACTAACTATTTTGAAGAGTGGGTAAAGGGCTTAGAAATCGAGGATTATGACGGGTTGAAGAAATTGATTATCGCTGACCAAATCAAGAGGAGAGTTCCACATGAAATACGTGAGCATTTTTTGGACCAGTGGTCTAAGTTGATAATCCCGTCTGAGTTGGCAGATAAACTAGACGAATATGTTAACGTCCATGATTTAGCAAAGAGGTCGTGGGGAGGTGATTCGAAAAATAAAGGTAATGAGAGAACTTATGAGCGTCCAATGGAACAAGGAGCTGGGATGACGTCGAAGTCTCCGTCTCAAACCATTCCTAAGTGGGTTCAGAAACGTCAAGATGACACGTTGGTTAAACGCAAATTTAACCCCACATGCTTTAGCTGCAGTAAAAAGGGGCATATTTCTAAGTTCTGTTGGCAAGGACGACAATTTAAAAGTAATATGACGAGTACTCAAAACAATACTTTTACTCGACAAATTTCACAACCGAAAATAAACACTGTAAGCGCAGTAGGGAAGAAAGGAGAGTTCACCCCATGCGGATCCCATGTTAATTCTGCGGATCCGTTCGGATGCTTTCCCTGAGCGGGGAAGGGGGCGTGGTCGGAACGGATGTGGGGAGCGGATGCTAAGACCGGATGTTCAAAGGGTTGATAAGAATTTTTTTTCCTTTTTTTTTCAAATAAGGGGACTTCTAATTTTTTTCAGACTTTAAGATATTTTTCAAATAAGGAGACTTATAATTTTTTCAGGCATTAAGATATTCCTCAAATAAGGGGACTTGTAATTTTTTCAGACTTTAAGATATTTTTGAAATAAGGAGACTTGTAATTTTTTTCAGATTTTCACATATTTTACAAATAAGGGGACTTGTAATTTTTTCAGACTTTAAGATATTTCTCAAATAAGAGGACTTGGGAAAAATTTTCAGATTGCGATGCATTCTCTCATGAAAAATAAGGGACTTTAACATTTAGTATCAAAATAAGAGACTTTGACATAATTTTAAATAAGCTATACTTTATGAATTAAACCTGAAATAAAAAGTATTATTATAAAAATGAGGACCCACCAGCCGCCCGGTAGAACGTCTACCGCCTCATTTCAAATATAAATTTTTACTATGCTTTTCCACGTCACGCTAGCCTCGCATAAATGGAGACAGGGCGTAGCACAGCAGACGCGTTGTTGTTTTTGTTTCTTTAAATAATAATAATTAACTATGTGGAGCAAAGAAACGTACAACATCCCCAGGAGGCCTACAAACAAAAGAAATCTCCACACAGTGTACTACTATGCATATTTTTTTTTAGCTTGGTAAAAGTTCTACCACCTATATATTTTTTTTTTAAATGTTGTAGTGCCCATGTGCTAAGGTGTGCACTCCGTCTTCTTGCACATATCTTTTATCATCGATGGGAGATAATGCCACTTTATTTTGCTGAAGTGTGTATATTTTGTGATATTCACTCCCAATGCGGCGTTGAATCTCCCGCGTAAATCTTGATTTGAGGAGGGCCTCTTTATAGTGCAGATGCTTCAGTTTTTTCTTGATCACAGACGAAGAGACTCCTTTGGCTGTTTTCTTTTCGTATTTTTCCGTTAATATGGAATACATTTTAGCACGCAATCCTACGAACTCTACTGCTGGCATACCGTTAAGTTCGTCCTTAAAACAGCCAATTTTCTTTTTGTTTGCTGTACTATAGAGGGGGTGGTCAGGTGGGTATTCAGATGTATCGTATATATTTAGATGCTGCTTCATGTCTTGATAAATATCTTCTGTATAAATGTGATAGGTGAGGGAATCTGTATCCGTGAATAAGAGAGATGCCTTATTTCCATATTGCTTCTTTATGATGTTGTAGTGAAAATTGTACATATGCAGCTTGGATAATTCTAGAATTACAAAACCTGCATATAAAGGCTTATTTAGTGTAATATTTTTTCGGACACGTTCTACCCCCACTAAATCGTCACTAAAGATTCTTTGGGCGTGAAAGGAGGGTGATGCGACTAGTTTCTTGGCTCTTTTTTCATTGTTTACTAATTCAATATCAACACGATTTCTTATATTTTCCATCGTCTTTCCATAAACCGAGTTGTTCATGAGTTTAAAGAAGTCTTTTTCGAACAATGAAGTGGCTTGTTTTCTTTTATCGGTGTTGAAGTCTATGTACGACTTGAGCCAGGTTGTTTGATGAAATTTGAGCACTTTATGAACTTTTATCAACTTCATACCCAAAGATAAATACAGCTTTAAGTTCCTATAGTAAATAATGTATTGTGTTTTATTATTTAAATTGGGAACTAACTTCTCTGTGGATGTATAGGGAGCATCTTTGATTAACTGTAGGGTGGATGGTGAGAGCATATTTTTTTCAATTTTAATTTTTTCGGGAGCTAAGGGGTAGTCATTGTGTGCTTCGTGTAACTCTTGAGGGTACTGCAAGTCCACTTCTAGAATGTAACCTTCATCACTCATATCGGGAATAGACAAAATCCAATCTTCAGTTACATTTTCTGGTTGGACCCATTCAAAGTGTCCGCAGGGTAGAGGTTGCGACATTGCGAAGCCATACAAATTATTTGCATCGAGGTAAGTTATGTAACAACTAGGCTTTGAAGGATCATATGTCTTCATGTACTTATTATTCGCTTCCGCATATCGCTTGCTTATCATGGCGATACCTCCTCGGATTCCTCGCTCTATAAATAGGTACATATTAATATCCGTAAATAGTTCTAGAGATTGCTGTGTCATTTTCAAACACGCATGCCATGCTAAACCTGGTGCTGTCATAACATGAGTACAATCCAACTCATAATATGTCCTACAAAGACTCCTGAAATTTTGAAAAACATCCGCCAACTGAAGCACGTCACTTTTAACATACAAGTCGTGGTACTCTCCCAGATTCTGAATGTTAAAGGCTTGCCAGACTGCTTGAGCATGCGCATACTCTTCATCGGTAATGTTCTGATCGGATAAAGAGCTATAAAATGCGGATTTAGGTGGTAGTGATGCTTCATCAAATTTTGCAAAAGAAGACATGTATTCGTAAGGATAGACTCCTTTACGAAGGAGCAAGTCTATATTGGACGAAATGTTTTCTTCGAGGATCTTAAACTTATTTCTATCCAAATTTGCCACTAACTTTTCCAGTGAAGTACTCATAAATTGAAAGCTGTCGATGAATTGAAGTGAAACCCGCATCTTGTTATGCTCACTACTCAGTGAAAAGGAAATATATTTCTCCATGTTAGTAGCGATAACATCAATTTTATGATTTTTAATTTTTCCCAATCCTTGCATTAAAAGATGCCCATCATATTGCTTCAAATTGTGAAATACAATGGGAATTTTCTTCTGTAAACGATACTTCAAATTGCACTGATTATGTAAAGCCCCTCTGTAGCGACCGGTAAGGTGATCGTGATCCCTTACACGATCATTGCCCAGAAACATTTTACAGAGGGTGCAGTGTGTAGCAATTCTGAATAAATGTTCGTCTTGAGGAGACATACAAATAGGAACAATTTTTGTTAAAATATTTGCCAACTCCTCTTTTTCTAAAATCAGGTTCTCTAAAAAGTGGTCGACAGCATTTTCCCCTCTATAATACTGTATGGGTTTGTATGATTTGCCATCTGGCCCTACAATGATATAAGCATATCCACAAGCTTTATGTAAGTTGACTTTTGTAGTATAGGATTTTTTCTCACTAGGTTGTGCGGTGGAGATAGGGAGTAACAGGGACTCAAAATCGGCATAGATAACATAAGGAAGAGGATGTTGATACTGGAATTGCGTAAACTCCATAATACTTTCTTCTGAATGGGGCATCTTAATACATTGCGGGGGATGATCATTGCAATAGGGTAGGTGATCCTGTAACAACCTCTCTTCTGAAAACCGATGCAAGCATCGTTCGCAATAAAATCTTTGACCGTTATGATGTGTGAGATCTCCCAGCAGTCTGCTCATATTACGTATCAAACAATAATGATGGTTTTCCTCATTGGTGATCAATAATAAATTAATGCACTCTTCATTAGATTGCTTGGAAATGTGTAGCGGGAAGACCTTATTCTCGTATCCGTATACGTTAATTCGCAAATTATTGAGTTTTTCAATGATGGGTATCTTGCAAACAGGTACAGGAAACTGTACATTTCCCATCTTGATTTCATTTTCAAAAGCTTCGTAATGATACATTCGTTCAGGATAATCTTTCCAATGAACGTTCATCATATGAGCAAGTAAACACCATACCAAACACTTTTGATCTTCATTTTTGATATTAACTATTGCCTTCTTATCAACTAATTGTTTGGGAAGTGGCATGTAACTACTCGCGGCTAAAGGCTGGTAGACACCGCAGAAAATTTCTAAATTAATTACTTTTTCCAGCACCCAACCTGAACCCCGCTGGGTAAACTCTTCAAATGAATTTTCGATTTTTTCCTGAGCCTCTTCAATGTGTTCTTGGATAGTTTGGGGAATAAGATCAATTAAGCATTTGGATCGAAAATGAGTGGTAATGACCTCCTCCTCCCCATCTTGTGTCATGCGCAACATCTTAACATTCAACACGGCATACCACTTCACGGCGTTCTCTTCTAGTTCCTCATGCAAATATTGATGTATTTTTGGAGACGCTTCCTCAAAAAACAATTTTAAATCCGCTTCATTCTCTTCACTAGGCTCTATCTCGTGGGATGAAAAAACATCCAAAATTTTTTGTTTCTTCGCCCGCTTTGAATTAGAAGTGGATGGACCTGCCTTGCGTTTTTTATGGCTTACGCGGATATGCTCCTGGAGTTCAGTTTTTAGTGAAAATTGGAGGGGGCACTCGCTACACCTAAATCCTCTAGAGTGTATTTGTAAATGCCGATTTAAATCACATTTTCTGGCAAAGCTTTTCTGGCACACTTCACAAGTAAAGGGCTTGATCCCAGCATGTATTTTCATATGGCGAGTCAGATTATTCTTTAGAGTGAAGGATTTTCCACATTGGTCGCAGATCTATAAAAGATCCAAAAAATGCGACTTTAGAATACTTATTCTAGGCAACTACTTAAAAATTTTTTTAAACACACCTACTATAAAAATACCCTATCCTATGTATTGATTGTACCCTAGACTCATTAAAAACCTATTTTGTACCTTAGACTTAGCACTCGTAAAATAGACTTACCATACTTTTTAACATAAAATACACAGTAAAAAAAAAACAAAAAAAAAACAATCATAACTCTAGAAAAATCATACCTTAGAATATATTCAATAAAAACCCAATTCTATCAACACCAAAAATTTTTTAAAACCATAAACACATTTTTTAAAAGTAGAAAAAATATATCAATCCATTTTTATATAAATAAAGCTAAGCGTATCAACGCTAAATTTTTTAAACCATAAACACATTTTTAAAAGTAGAAAAAATATATCAATCCATTTTTAAATAAATAAACACAGCTAATTTTTTTTAAACCATGGTATGCCTTTTTTTTTTTTAAAATAGCCAACTTACAAATATGAGTAAATAAACAAAGTATTTTTTTTAACCAAGTTTTAATTTTAAGTTAAATAATTTTACAACAAATATTTTTTTAATCAAGAGTTAATTTATTTTTATTTTTATTTATTTATTTATTTTTAAATATGATGTGCTGCAGAATCACAAAACACAGTGTAAAATTTTTAAGCGCATCAACGCTAAACTATGCATTTTATAAACGAAAACCATGGTATGCATTTTTAAAAGTAACCAACTTAGAAAAAATACATAAATCAATTTTTAAATAAATAAACAAAGCGTATCAACGCTAAAAATTAAAAACCATAAACACATTTTTTAAAGTAACCAACTTAGAAAAAATACATAAATACATTTTTTAAATAAATAAACAAAGCGTATCAACGCTAAAAATTAAAAACCAAAAACACATTTTTTAAAGTAACCAACTTAGAAAAAATACATAAATACATTTTTTAAATAAATAAATGAAGCGTATCAACGCTAAAAATTAAAAACCATAAACACATTTTTTAAAGTAACCAACTTAGAAAAAATACATAAATAAATTTTTTTAAATAAATAAACAAAGCGTATCAACGCTAAAGATTTAAAAGTATTCCACATCACGCCTAAATATACATGAACCCTGAGTACTTTTTAATATAAACACACTCAAATAAAAGTATTCCACACCACGTCTAAATATACATGAAACCTAAGTACTTTTTAATATAAACATACCTTACTAAAAATATATTTGCAGCATGCACACACTTTTGTCATTTGAAATAATTACCTTAACTTAAAAAGTGCAAGTGCACTAAACATACAAATTTTTAAATATCCCTTTACACTAGGTTCAAATTAAAACATGAACTGGTAGTGAACTAAGCACACATGTCTTTTACTTAATTTTAACTTAACTCCAAATGTCTGTGTATATAAACATAATACTAATTAAATATAAAAATACAGATATCACATACAAAACTGCATTGTATAAATATCCCTTTATTTTAAATACATTAAATATTTTAAAATCACTGTACTAAATGGAAACATTTCCCTACATTACAGATTCGGCATATCGTTAAAAATCAAATGTACATTAAAAGTGCACTAAAATCCTAAGTACTTTTTTAATTTGCATTATTAATAGTGTACCACACTAAATCTTACTTAATTTGCATCATTACTCAGCACTAATTAAATATAAAAATACCGATATCACTTAAACAACATTGAGTAAATATATTTAATCTTAAACACTTTTACTGATTATTAAATAAATAAAGATATGATACCCCCAATAAAGCATAAACACTTTTCAAAAAAGCGTGTATTAACATTTCCCCACTATACGGTAAAACTCTACAGAAAACAGTGCATATACAAACACTTTTATAATCAACATTCTAATAAATTTTATAAGTTTACTTTAATTTTCTTTTAAATGCACTTTAAAAATAAAATATGACTTACATTTAAATGATCACTTGTGCCTGTTTGCTTCCGCGCAATGGCATACGAAGGTCCAGGTTGTGGCTCGGTAGCTATCTCTTGAGGATCTAAATCATCAGCTTTACTGGCTTCGTCTATAATTCTGTTGAGCTCCTCCATTGGCACTCCAAAGTCGATAAACTGAAAAATATAAAAAATAGAATTAAGTCATAGCAAAAAATGTATACAAGAATCCTGCAACATAATCGGTTCATTAAAAATACATAATTAATATTAAAAATTAATCAAACAACCTTGCATTGAATCCTACTTAATTAAATAAACATGCTTTTAATTATGCTAATAAATACTACTTAATTACCTAAACATGTTTTTAATTACGCTAATGAATACTACTTAATTAAAAAAAACTTTTAATTACGCCAATACCTAATCAAGTTTTTATTTAATGAATTGCCTAAACCAGTTTACACAGAATAAAACTTATTATTGAATACTACTTAATTAAAGAAACAAGCTTTTAATGACGCTAGTGAATACTACTTAATTAAATAAATAAACAAACTTTTAATTACGCTAATGAATACTACTTAATTAAATAAACATGCATAAATTGTACATTCCACTAATAAATAAACTTTTAATTACGCTATTACTTAAACATGTTTTTATTTAATGAATTGCCTAAACACAAGTTTACACGGAATAAAACTTATTAATGATAGCATGCGTGAAATCTAAGCTCTGAACATATTAAATGTATAAACAATTAAACAACATAATAATAATACTTAAAAATTAAATTCTATGCACTATGAAATACAAAAGAAAAAGAACAGTACTTACGTCTTGATCGGAAAAATTCAAAGTCTCGTTCATTGAAGAATTCATTGTAGAATACTAATCTGCTAAAATCGTTTTAAACAAAAATGAAACACGTCTTAATAGTATGAGAGCTGAACTGCGAATGATCTGTTATCAACAGATAAGGAACCCTCCCTATGACTAATTAAACAAACAAAAACAGTGGTTTGTCAGTTCACGAGGGTAGTCCTAAGATGACCAATGTTTTTGTTTGTTTAATTAGTCATAGGGAGGGTTCCTTATCTGTTGATAACAGATCATTCGCAGTTCAGCTCTCATACTATTAAGACGTGTTTCATTTTTGTTTAAAACGATTTTAGCAGATTAGTATTCTACAATGAATTCTTCAATGAACGAGACTTTGAATTTTTCCGATCAAGACGTAAGTACTGTTCTTTTTCTTTTGTATTTCATAGTGCATAGAATTTAATTTTTAAGTATTATTATTATGTTGTTTAATTGTTTATACATTTAATATGTTCAGAGCTTAGATTTCACGCATGCTATCATTAATAAGTTTTATTCCGTGTAAACTTGTGTTTAGGCAATTCATTAAATAAAAACATGTTTAAGTAATAGCGTAATTAAAAGTTTATTTATTAGTGGAATGTACAATTTATGCATGTTTATTTAATTAAGTAGTATTCATTAGCGTAATTAAAAGTTTGTTTATTTATTTAATTAAGTAGTATTCACTAGCGTCATTAAAAGCTTGTTTCTTTAATTAAGTAGTATTCAATAATAAGTTTTATTCTGTGTAAACTGGTTTAGGCAATTCATTAAATAAAAACTTGATTAGGTATTGGCGTAATTAAAAGTTTTTTTTAATTAAGTAGTATTCATTAGCGTAATTAAAAACATGTTTAGGTAATTAAGTAGTATTTATTAGCATAATTAAAAGCATGTTTATTTAATTAAGTAGGATTCAATGCAAGGTTGTTTGATTAATTTTTAATATTAATTATGTATTTTTAATGAACCGATTATGTTGCAGGATTCTTGTATACATTTTTTGCTATGACTTAATTCTATTTTTTATATTTTTCAGTTTATCGACTTTGGAGTGCCAATGGAGGAGCTCAACAGAATTATAGACGAAGCCAGTAAAGCTGATGATTTAGATCCTCAAGAGATAGCTACCGAGCCACAACCTGGACCTTCGTATGCCATTGCGCGGAAGCAAACAGGCACAAGTGATCATTTAAATGTAAGTCATATTTTATTTTTAAAGTGCATTTAAAAGAAAATTAAAGTAAACTTATAAAATTTATTAGAATGTTGATTATAAAAGTGTTTGTATATGCACTGTTTTCTGTAGAGTTTTACCGTATAGTGGGGAAATGTTAATACACGCTTTTTTGAAAAGTGTTTATGCTTTATTGGGGGTATCATATCTTTATTTATTTAATAATCAGTAAAAGTGTTTAAGATTAAATATATTTACTCAATGTTGTTTAAGTGATATCGGTATTTTTATATTTAATTAGTGCTGAGTAATGATGCAAATTAAGTAAGATTTAGTGTGGTACACTATTAATAATGCAAATTAAAAAAGTACTTAGGATTTTAGTGCACTTTTAATGTACATTTGATTTTTAACGATATGCCGAATCTGTAATGTAGGGAAATGTTTCCATTTAGTACAGTGATTTTAAAATATTTAATGTATTTAAAATAAAGGGATATTTATACAATGCAGTTTTGTAGGTGATATCTGTATTTTTATATTTAATTAGTATTATGTTTATATACACAGACATTTGGAGTTAAGTTAAAATTAAGTAAAAGACATGTGTGCTTAGTTCACTACCAGTTCATGTTTTAATTTGAACCTAGTGTAAAGGGATATTTAAAAATTTGTATGTTTAGTGCACTTGCACTTTTTAAGTTAAGGTAATTATTTCAAATGACAAAAGTGTGTGCATGCTGCAAATATATTTTTAGTAAGGTATGTTTATATTAAAAAGTACTTAGGTTTCATGTATATTTAGACGTGGTGTGGAATACTTTTATTTGAGTGTGTTTATATTAAAAAGTACTCAGGGTTCATGTATATTTAGGCGTGATGTGGAATACTTTTAAATCTTTAGCGTTGATACGCTTTTTTAAAAACATAACCCAAATAACATACAAAAAACCTAATTAACCAAACCCCTTTAAACATTAAAAAACAAAAACTCTAATCACCTATTAACAAACAAACCCCCATACAAACATACAAAAAACACCTAATTAACCAAACCCCCCATATAAAATTAAAACCAAAAACTCTAATCACTCAAATAAACAAACAAACCCCCCATACAAACATACAAAAAACACCTAATTAACCAAACCCCCATATAAACATTAAAAACCAAAAACTCTAATCACCTCAAATAAACAAACAAACCCCAATCAAACATACAAAAAACACCTAATTAACCAAAACCCCCATCACCCCATTAAAATAAACACCCCATCCACTAAACTCTAATCATCTCAACCCCCAAAACCCATATAAAATATCAACATCCTCCCACACAAACCCACCCACCCACCCACCCCCACCCCCACCCAACCACAATCAACCCCCCCCACAAATAATACCCCAACAAACCCAACCCAACCCCAATTAACCCCCCCACAAATAAACAAACACACAAATACCTAATTACAAAACCCCCCCCCTTACACCACATTAAACCCCCCCAACTTCCTCTAAACAACAACCCCACATTCAATCAACAAAAAAACAAAAACCCCATATAATATAAACCCACAAACTTAATCACCAACTCAAAAAACACCCCCATCAATCACACTAATCACACAAAACCCCCTATCTAAACATTAAACCCCCCAAAATTATAATCACTCAATTTAAAAACAATCCACACAAACTACTCAAAACACTCTAACATCAATAAAAAAAAAAAAATAAAAAAAAAACCATATACAAAACATAACCCCTACATTACTAACAAAACTCTATACCTAACCTTACCCCCACTTAAAAACCATCTAACTTTACCCACCACCATACACTTTACAAAAACAATACTTATATAAACCCCCCAAAAACTACTAAACCTCACCACAAACCCTATCAAAAAATTCAAAAACACTCAATCTCCTATATTCCCAAACAACCTACCCCACAACATCCACATCCCACATATATCAACCCTAAACATATCTAAATCTCCCTAAAACTCCCCATATCAACCCATCCAACCCCACCAACTCTCAAACCTATACATCTATCCAACCCAACCACCCCCCATCACTTCACACTTACCTCACCACCCCACCTCCACATCCACAACCAACCCTTATTCACTCCCCCCAAACTCATAAAAACCTCTCAAACTCCCCACTCATCTCTCACAACCCTCTATACCAACCAAAAAAACTCTTCTTAACCCCCACCCACCACAAATCCATCTTCCACTCCTCTCCTTATCCTATTACATCTATATCCATAACCTCATAATTCATTCCCCTCATATCTTCTTCTTACAACACAAACCATCACCCATAACCAATCAAACAACCCACACCTCCCCAATCCTCTTACTCCCCCCATCCCCAACCAAATCCTCTAAACCTTTTTAACTTAATTTATATTCCCCCTACCAACCAAACTCCAAAACATCTATAACCCTAAACTTCTCTACTAACCCACACCCCAACTAATACCTTCCACTAACCACCACCCCATCCTCACCCCCTATAATTACATTATAAACAATCACACATCATCACAACATCCCTCAACACATCTCTCATACACAACTCCTAAAATCCCCATCCCACCTCATTTCCCATACCTAAAAATACATAAATCCTCACCACAATCCCCACCACCAAATCTCCAACCTAACACTTCACTCTCACCTTAAATACCCAAACCTCCAACCATCCTCTATCCAACCAAACAACAATCACCCCCATCTTCCCCCACAACAATAAATCACTACCACATCTCTCATATTTCTCAACCCACACCTTACCCTCAAAACAATCTCCCTCATCAATCCACTTAAAACCTCCTCTTAATAACCTTCACCACACAATCCATCACCACTCCATACAACCTCATCCTCTCCTCCCTACAACATTCTAAACTCCAACTACACCCAAAAAACATAACAACATCTCAAAATCTAATAACACACACACCTCCCCACTATCTCCCCCCAACACACCCCCTACCAACCACCCTAATATTCACATAACACAAATACTTTCTCATTCCCACACCCCCAACCACAACACTCTTTCCCCATATACTCCAAAAACTCTCCCATCAAAACTCCCCTCTTCTAATTCCCACAAAACCCCCCCAATAAACAAATACATAAACCTCTCCCAAACAACTCCAATACCCCCATCCAATACCCATAAATTTCCATCATATACCTTCACCTCACAACCTTACTACCTCTTTTAAACCACACAATCCAAATCCTACATAAACCTCCTCCCCAACAATACAAACCCAAATCTCCACATCATTTCCAAAAACATCCTTCAATTTCCCCAACCCCACACCCCAATCATAACACTACACCCATTCTCCCACACAAAAAACCATCTACTATCTCACCCTCATTTTAAACCAACCAACATCCTAAACCAAACATCTACAACATCCCCTAACTATTCCCAAATTCACTCCCACTAACCTCAACTCCTCCCCCCAAATACCCACACTCAATACAATACCTTCTACACACTCCACCATAAAAAAATCCCCAAATCATCTCACCACCCACCATCAAAACACTAAAACATCACTCCCAACCTCATCCTCTACATTCATACCTCTACATTCCTAAACCCAACTCCAATTTCTCTACCTCAATACATAACCCTATCTATAACTAATTTTCATAAAAACCCCAAACTTCTACAAATACTCCACAACATCTAATTCAATACACATAACATCACTCCCCTTAAACTCATTCATCTATAAATCCCATCCCTCACCACACTCCACAAACTTACAACCACATACACAACATCTCTTCTTCATCTATCTACACTCATCACCTCCTCTACATCTTCCTTCACCACCTACCCATCCTCCACATCAAACCCTACTAAAACCACCAACACTCATCCCACAAATACCTTAATCCCATACTCCCCACAACATCTTCCCAAATCCATTTACCCCTCCCCATACCATCTCAATTCAAAATACACAACTCACATCTATATCCTTAACACAACTCCTATTCAATTTACCACCTCTAAACCCTCCTCCCCCATCACAACTACTCCCCCCAACCCCAATCCCCCACATCAACCACACACCAAACCACCCTCATCACACACCACCCCTCTCTAACTAACCAAACCCACCACCCCCACCCAACAAACACACTTCCAACCTATACAAACAAAATTTACATCCTAATCACCCCTAACAACCTATACCCACACCACCCCCCCATTCACCTATACCACTCAACCCCCTCACCCCCCCCTCAACACTAATCCCCTCAACAAACCCACATCCCCCCATTAAACATTCCCTCTCATTCCCCACACCTCCCATATAATCACAATCCAACTACCCCCCATCCCCCTCTCCTCCCACTATCCACCAAAACTCCCCTCCAAAACTATCTCAAACTATTTTTACTCCTATACTCCCCCACAACCACCACCTAAACACATTTAAAATACCAAACTCCAACACCTATCACATACCCAAAACCCACCCCACACCTCTCCACATTCCCACCTTCACAAAACAACTTCACCCTCAACAACACCCAAACACCTCCTCACAAACACCTCCATCCTCTCCAACCCACACATCACCAATCCACCCATCCCAACACTACCTCCCCCCCCTCCCATTATAAAACCTTCTCAACCCTTACATCTCTACTCTAATACTTCAATTATCACCCATACAACACAACCTTCCCCACCTCCCCTCCCTCCCCTTCTACAAACTATATCACCTCCCCCATCCTCAATCACACCCTCTTCAAACCCACCCTCAAACTTTTTCAACCCTTCAATTTCTATCCACACCCCCCACCCTACTCCCCACCAAGTGGCACAACAAACATACTCACCCTCAATATCCCTCCTCTTCTATCAACGCGCACATTTCATCCAAACACCCCCCACCAACACTGATTACTCAAAACCCTACCCCCCCACATCACTACTACCATATATGTTCATCAAAAAAAAAAAAAATAAAAAAAAGAAAAAATAAAAAAAATTAATACTACATTTTCATAATATACAAAAATCACCCCTAACCAACATCAACAAACCCTTGCCCCCCCACCAACCTTCAAGCCATCATCGCTGCAGAACTCATAACCAACATTCTTTACTATTATCCTTCCCCTCACTACCCCAAACACAATCTCCATCTTCTTACTTCTCTAAACTTTTTATTATTTACCACAAAAACCACACAACAAAAACAAACTTAAACACCACTCAACCTACTAACAAACCCCAATTAATACCCTAAAACAAATCTCACCATACCCTAAATAAAACATCTCTTCATCATTCAAATCCCATATAACCTAAAACAAATCTCCAAAAACCCTAATCCCCTAACTAATAACAAATAACCACATTATCACCAATCCCCCCCACCTAAAACTACCCACAAACCCCTACATTCCCCCCAAATTCAAAAAATCTTCACATAAACATAGCCTACAAACACCTTAAAACAATCCCACCTCTCTAAAGCTCTGAACACCAAACTCTCTACAAATCCCCCCCCTTCTCCCCCCAAAACACCATATCAATAAACTAATCACCCAATAATACTCATACTTTCCAATCCTTAATCGCAAGCACACTCTCTCTCAAAATCTGTCACTCATTTGATCACTCATAAAACAACTCTATTCTTCTCCCTCATATAATCTCCCTCATAAAAAATCACTACACCCCAATGCAGTCACTATATTAACCACCCATATCCACCCAAAAACCATTTCACACTAGTAAAAATTTTCCTTAAGACAATGCTTCCAACTACCATTATAAATCCTTCTCCTTTCCCCAGCTAACATATTAAAGGTTACATTCTACAACGTCCACATTCATCCAATCAGGACACCAGTGAACGCCAGCATAGATGAAACTCCAACGATAATATCACCGTGTATCAAATCGCAGAACTGCGCCCATGACATAACTCATAATACAAAATTATGGCAAAGAGAACTATACCCATAGTCTCCGAGAGTAGAGCTAGCGCGCAGATGTTGCTTTTCTAAATGTAAAACTATTATGGCTAAGCAAACAGGCACTGAGAATGTTTGAGCAGTGAGGCTGAAGTAGACAGATAGATTGCATTCGCGTAGGCACTCGGGCAGAGCGGCCACACTATTTAATGCATTCGGGTTGAACGCAAGAAAATTAATTTCGTAATCTATTGATAGCGAATACACAGCTAAGGCTACTGTTGTGGCGACAGCCTTGACGAAGTAGTAATTCCGTGTGTGTGTGTGAGTGAGATATAGTGAGAGAGAGAGAGAAGAATAGATGCGCAATTTGGTCACAACGGTGCGCCAACCTGCTTACAAAGCATAGTCTTAATAACGGCTATAAAGGCGTGTCCGAAAACTGTCAAAGTAGAACCTCAAGACCATGGGAGAACGATTCGGGAATAATTACGGACTCGTGTTGAAAATTATGCAGATGCAGGACCAGAATAGGACACTAGAGCCTGCTCGCACGGAGAGGAATGTACAAATTGTGGTGGTTAATGAACATATGGCGCAGCCAAAGAGTGCCCGCGTATATCGCGATATGCTAAAACCATGTCATAAACCGGTATCCCAACGTGCCCCCCCTTACATGAGATGAACCAACAAAACTGTAAGGGTAAAAAGGACAATAAACTCGAAAAAAGGCTATTTGTCTTGATAATTTTATTATAATTAATTATTTAGTAGTAGAGATGAGTGATATAGAGATAGATGAGATAGAGTAGATGCTATAGAAGTGCGCTCTCACGCTCATTAAAATCACTCTCTGCTCTCGGGTCGACTGAAAAACCTAACAAATCCAATCTCCCTCCTAAAAAAAAAAATATAATCATACATAAAAAACACACTAATAACTCTCTACAAAATTCTCCACCAAAAATCAAACACAACACCAACCTCTATAATAAAATACAAACAAAAAAAAATACACCCCAAAAAAAAAAAATAATAAAAAATTAAATACACTAGACATGCATTTCGACATTAAGCGCTAGACGGCGCTGCTCTCGTCTACAACAAAACAAAAATACAACTTACAAACACAAAAAAAAAACCACACAAATCAAAAATAAATTCTCTCAAAAACACTCTAACTTCACTACAAAACCACCTACAATAAATAAAAAAAAATAAACACAAAAAAAAAACCACTCACCACAACATACTTAAACCATCTCTTCTATAAACTAAATCTAAAAAACTATTTATAAAACAAAACATAGCTTATCAAAAAAATCTCCAGCGCACACGCATTCTCTACACTCTGCCAACCAAACACCAACCCCACAAACTAAACCAATACTACACATCCAAAATCAACACAACTCATACCTACAACCTCACCCAAAAACTCAAACACACACTCAAACACCACTCTCCACCTCCAACCATCAAAACTCCCATCCATATTCATAACCACAAAACCATCCTCAAATACAAAACCAACTCAATACACCACAACAACAAAATCCAACCACAACCACAACCCACCACAAACACAATACTCTAACCACAACACCACACATATCCAACCAAACAATAACCAAATCCCAACATAATCACCCTACCAAAACTCCACACCAATAACTACACCATCAAACCCAAACATACATACCACAAAACCTCAACACCACCAAAACCCCTCACCCCACCCAACAAAAACCACATCCAATCCACTAAACCCACATCTCCCAACACACCAACAACCACCCACAAACACCTCACCATCAACCACAACCCAACATACACCAACACAAACACCCATACACCAACCCCAATATACCATCAACCCCACCTCACCCCAAATCACCTAACTCACAACAAAACACCCAAAAACCCCCCCACCTAAATCCAACAACACTCCCCAACCACACAACCCAAAACCCTCTAACAAAACACCAAACCCCCACCCCCACCACACCACAAACAACCCACACAACAACACACCCAATCCATCCCAACCACTCCACCCAAACAACTACAACAACCATCCCAACCCCACAACCCCACCCTACCAACAAACCAAAACAAAACCACACAACCTACCAACCCCACTACAACCAACACCCCATATCCACCACAACACCAACAAAACAATAAACCTCTAATCCCAACACACCCACAAACAACCAATACACACCCATCAACCATACTACCCACAAACCCATCCACACCAAACAAAACCCACACTACACTCAAACAACCACCCCACCAACAACCCACACCAAAACAACCCACACAACAAACACCCCACACACCAAACCCAACCACACCACACAACCACCACAAACCAACCACCCCAACAACCACCACCAAACCAAACAACAACCCACCCACCAAACAAACACACCACCCACCACCCACAAACACCAACACCAACAAACCAAAAACACACACAAACACCCACACCCACCACACACAAACACAAACCCACACACAAAACACCAAACACACCACACCAAACACCACACAAAACCACACACCCAAACCACCCCAACCACAACAACCAAACCACAACCCAACCACACCAACCCACAACCCCCCACCCACAACCACCAACAAACCACAACCCACCAACACCCAACCACACACCAACACCCACACCACAATACCCCACACAACCCCACACCCACCCACACCCCACCCACCAACACCACCCCCACCCAACCACACCCCACCCACCCACCCCCACACCAAACACCCACCAACCCACACCCCAACCACACCCACACCCCACACCCACACCCACCACACCCCCAACCCAACACACCCACCCAACACCCACCCCCCCCAACACCCCCAACACCCCAACCACCACAACCCCACCCACCCCCAACCCCACCACCAACCACCCCCACACCACCACCCACCCACACCCAACAACCACCCCACCCCCACCACAACCCACCAACCCCACAACACCCCAACACCCACAACCCCCAACCAACCCCCCCACACCAACCCCCACAACACCACCCACCCCACACCCCACCCACCAACCCCCCACCACAACCCAACCCCACCCACACACCACCCCACCACCACAACCCACCCCCCAACCCACACCACCCCAACCCACCCACCCCACAACCCACCCCCAACCCACACAACACCACCCCACACCACCCACCCAACCCCCCACCAACCCCCACCACCCCCACCCAACCACCCACCCCCCCACCCACCCCCCAACCACCCCACCCCACACCCCACCACCCACCACCCCACACCACCCCAACCCCCACACCACACCACCCCCACCCACCACACCCCACCCACCCACCACCCCCCAACCCCACACCCCACCACCCACACCCACCCCCCACCCACCACCCCCCAACACACCCCACCCCCCACCACCACAACCCCACCCCCACACCACCCACCCCAACACCCCCCACCCCACCCACCCAACACCCCACACCCCCCCACCACACCCCCCCACCCACCCACACCCCCCACCCACCCCACACCCCCACCCCACCCACAACACCAACCCCACACCCCACCACCACCCCCCACACCCCCCACCACCCACCCCACACCCCCCCCCAACCCACCCACCCCCCCACCCCACCCCCACCCACCCACCCCCCCCACCACACCCCCACCCACCCCCACCCCACCCCCACCACCCCCCACCCACACCACCCCACCCCCCCACACCCCCACACCCACCCCCCACCCCCCCCCCAACCCCACCCACCCCACCCACCCCCCCACCCCACCCCACCCCCACCACCCCACCCCCACCCCCACCACCCACCCCCCCCCACACCACCCCCCCACCACACCCACCACCCCCACCCCCCCACCCCCCACACCCACCCCCCACACCACCCCCCCACCCCCACACCCCCCCCCCCACCCCCCCCACCCCCCACCCACCCACCCCCCACACCACCCCCCCACACCCCCCCCACCCCCACCCCCACCCCCACCCCCACCCCCCACCCACACCCCCCCCACCCACCCCACCCCCCACCACACCCCCCACCCCCACACCACCCCCACCCCACCACACCCACACCCCCCACCCCACCCCCACACCCACCCACCCCACCACCCCCCCCCCACCCACCACCCCCCCACCCCCCACACACCCACCCCCCCCCCCACCCCACCCCCACACACCCCACCCCCCCAACCCACCCCCCACCCCCCACACCCCACCACCCACCCCCCCCCACACCCCCACCCCCACCCCCCCCCACCCCCCCACCACCCCCCCCCCCACCCCACACCCCCCCACCCCCACCCACCACCCACCCCCCACACCACACCCCCCACCCACCACACCCCACCCCCCACCCCACCCCCCCACCCCCACACCACCCCCCCACACCCCCCCCACCCCCAACCCCACCCACCACCCCCCCACCCCCACCCCCCCACCACCCACCCCCACACCCCCCCCCCCACACCCACCCCCCACCCCCCCCCACCACCCCCACCCCACCCACCCACCCACCCCCCCACCCCACCCACACCCCACCCCACCCCCCCCCCACCACCCCACCCCCCACACCCCACCCCCCACACCCACCACCCCACCCCCCCCCACACCACCCCAACACCCACCCACCCCCCCACCACACCCCCCACACCCCACCCCACCCACCCCCACACCCACCCCCACCCCCAACCCCCCCACCCACCCCCACCCCCCACCCCCCCCACACCCCACACCACCCACCCACCCCCCACCCCCACCCCCCACCCCACCCCCCCACCCCCACCCCACCCACCCCCCCCACACCCCCCCACCCCCCCACCCACCACCCCACCCACCCACCCCACCCCCACACCCCCCACCACCCACCCCCACCCCCCCACCCCACCCCCCCCACCACCCACCCCCACCCCCACCCCCCCCCACCCACCCCCCACCCACCCCACCAACCCCCCCCCCCACCCACCCACCACCCCACCCACACCACCCCACCACCCACCCCCACCCCACCCCCCACCCCCCACCCCCCACCCCACCAACCCCCCACCCACACCCCACCACACCACCCCACCCCCCCACCCACCCCCCCACCCCCACCACACCCCCACCACCCCACCCCCCCACCCCCACCCCCACCACCCCCCCCCCCCACACCCCACCCCCCACCCCCCCCACACCACCCACCCCCCACCCCCCCCCACCACCCCCCCACCCCCCACCCCCCCCCCCCACCCACACCCCACCACCCACCACCCCCCACACCCCCCCCCCACCCCCCCACCCCCCCACCCCACCCACCCCCCACCCCACCCCACACCCCACCCCCCCACCACCCCACCCCCACCCACCCACCCCCCACCCCCACACCCACCCACCCCCCACCCCACCCCACCACCCCCACCCCCCCACCACCCCCCCCCACCCCACACCACCCCCCCCACACCCCCCCCCACCCCCACCCACACCCCCACCCCCACCCCCCACCACCCACACCCCACCCCCCACACCCCACCCACCCCACCCCACCCCCCACACCACCACCCCCCACCCCCACACCCCACCCCCCACCCACCCCACCCCCACCCCACCCCCCACCCACACCCCACCCCACCCCCCCCCCCCACACCCCCCACCCCCCCACCCACCCCACCCACCCCCAACCCCCCACCACCCACCCCCCCACCACCCCCACCCCACACCCCCCCCACCACCCCCCACCACCCACCCCCCCCCCCACCCCCCCCCACCAACCCCCCCCACCACCCACCCCCCACCCACCCCACCCCCCACACCCACCCCCCCCACCACCCCCACCCCCCCCACCACCCACCCCCCCCCCACACCCCACCACCCACCCCCCCCACCCCCACCACCCCCCACCACCCCCACCCACCCCACCCCCCACACCCCCCCACCCCACCACCCCCACCACCCACCCCCCCCCCCACCACCACACCCACACCCCCCCACCCCACCCCCCACCCCCCACCCCACCACACCCCCCCCCACCCCCACCCCCACCCCCCCCCCCCCACCCACCCCCCACACCACCCACCCCCACCCACCCCACCACCACACCCCCCCCCACACCCCCCCCCCACCCCCCCACCCCCCCACCCCACCAACCCCCCCACCCCCACCCCCACCCACCCACCCCCCACCCACCCCACACCCCCCCCCCCCAACCCCACCCCACCCCACACCCCCACCCACCCCACCCACCCCCCCCACCCCACCACCCCCCACCCCACCCCACCACCCACCCCCCCCACCCCCACCCACCCCCCACCACCCCCCCACCCACCACCCCACCACCCCCACCCACCCCCAACCCCCCCACCCCCACCCCCCCACCACCCACCCACACCCCCACCACCCCACCACCCCCCACCCCCACACCACCCCACCCACACCAACCCCCCACCCACCCCACCCCACCCACCCCCACACCCCCACCCCACCCCCCACCCACCCACCCACCCACCCCCCCCCACCACCCCACCCCACCCACCCACCCCCCCACCCCACCCACCCCCACCCCCCCACCACCCCACCCCCACCCCCCCCCAACACCCCCCACCCCCCACACCCCCCCCACACCCCACCCCCACCACCCCACACCCCCCCACCCACCACCCCCACCACCCCACCCCCCCCCCCCACCCCACCACCCCCCACCCCACCCCCCCACCCCACCCCCACACCCACACCCACCCCCCCACAACCCCCCCACCCCCACCCCCACCCCCCCCACCCACCACCCCCCACCCCACACCCCACCCCCCCCCCCCAACACCCCCACCACCCCCCACCCACCACCCCACCACCCACCCCCCCACCCAACCCACCCCACACCCCCCCACCCCACCCCCACCCCACCCCACCAACCCACCCCCCCACCCACCAACCCCACACCCAACACCCACCACCCCAACCCCCCCCCCACCCACCCCCACCACCCCAACCCCCCCACCCCAC
Source organism: Cheiracanthium punctorium (assembly GCA_038373885.1). Lineage (NCBI taxonomy): Eukaryota > Metazoa > Arthropoda > Arachnida > Araneae > Cheiracanthiidae > Cheiracanthium > Cheiracanthium punctorium. Next base: position 3,207 of record JAWZYV010016161.1, on the reverse strand, counting down.
CCCACACAACCCCCCACCACCCCACCACAACACCACCACACCACCCCCACCCCACCACCCCCCAACCCCACCCACCACACAACCCCACCCACCCCACCCCCACCCACCCACCAACCACCCCCACCCAACCACCCACACCACACACCCCACCACCCCACCCAACCCACCCACACCCCAACCCACCCACCCCCCCAACCCCCCACCCCACCACACCCCCCACCCCCACCCACCACCCACACCCCCACACCCCAACCCCCCAACCCCACACACCCCCCACACCCACCCCACCCACCCACAACCCCCACCCCACCCACCCCCCACCACCCACACAAACACCCCCCCACCCAACCCACCCACCCCACCCACCCCCCCCACAACCACACCCCCACCCACACCACCACCCACACCACCCAACCCACCACCCACCCCCCCACCCCCACAAAAACCCCCCAAACCCCCCCCCCCCACCCCACCCCCCCACCCCCCAACAACCCCCCCCCCCCCACCACCACCCCCCCCACCCAACCACCCCAACCCAACCACCCACCCAACACCCCCCCCCCCCCACCCACCACCAAACCCCCCCCCCAACCCACAAACCCCCCCCACTCACCCCCCACACCAACCACACCACCACCCCCAACACACCACCCCACCACACCCCACACCCCCCACAACCACACCCCCCCAACAACAAACCCACACTACCCCCACACACACCCTACCCCCCAAACAACCCCCCCCCCACACACACAACAACCCACCCCCCACCCCCACCAACCCCCCACAACCCCCCCACCAACACAACCACCCCAACCCACCACCCACCCCCCACCCACCCCACCAACCCCACCCAAACAAAACCAAACCAACCAATAACCCCCCTACAACCACCACCCACCAACCCCCACACCCCCCCCAACAACCCCCCCACCCAACTCACCACAACACCCCACCCCTCCGTCATCCAACACACACCCATAACTAACCCCCAACCACAAAAATCCTCACACCACCACCACTCACCATCCCTCACCCCCACAAACACCTGACCCTAACCAACCACACAGCCCCCCAAACACCCCAACACTCCCACCCCCTAACCACCACCCACACCCCCCCCACGCACACCATCACCACCCCAACCAACATCCCAAAGACACCACTCCGCCGCCCCCCCACCCTCACTATCCAACCTCTCCATTTCACTCACCCCTCTCACACCCCTCCTCACCACTACCCCCCCACCAACCTCTTTTCTACCAACACCCCAGACCTTCTTAAGAGCATCACCCTTACACCCCACCCCCACACACCTCCCCCCAAAAAAACCTCCCCCAAACTCAACACCCCCCACCTCGCCCTCCTCCCACCCCATCTCAACCCCCCACCACCCCCCCACAACAATCCCCACAACCACCCCGCCCACTATAACCCATACTCTCGCTCCTACAACCCCAATTCCCCCAAACCAAACCCAACCATCCATCATACCCCAATCAACTCCCACCCCATTAAACACACCCTCCCCTACCACTACCTCACACATTTCATTCCACCAACCTACGCTCACCCCTAAACAACTCCCAAAACAAACATTCACAAACAACCTCTCCAACCCTACCATCCCCCCCCACACCACCCACCCCAAAAATCCCAAACCAACCAAAAACACACACAACCCCACCCCCCCCACACCCCACCCTCAACAACTCTCATATTCAAACCCCCACACTCCCCCCTTCACCCACAACAACTACCAACACCACTACCCACCACACTCCCACAAAACACCTCCCACCAATTCCCAAACACCCAAAACCACCCAATAATCAACTCACACAACTACCACTCCATCACAACTCAAAACTCACCCACAACACTCAAACTCCCACACCCAATTAAAACACAACACCACAAACCACCACTAAACACCAATAACACCACCTCCCACCCCCAACCAAACCCAAACCAACCCAAACACCCCCCCAAACAACACAACAACCCAATCAACCCATACAACACCCACCCCACAACAACCCTCCAACCCCACACCTCACCAAAACAAACACCACACCAACCCATAAAACACCACAAACCCCACACCACACAAAACACCACAAACACAACCCCATCAACCAACCACAAAACCCACCCCAACTACCAACACCACACACCCCAACACACCCAACACACCCCACCACAACCCACACCACCCACAACCCAACACCACCCAACCCCACAACACCCCCCACACCACCCACCAACCCAACACCCACCCCAAACCACCCACCAACACCCACCCACCCACCAACACCCACACCACACCCACCACCCCCCACAACACAACCCACCCCACCACACCACCCACACCACCCCAACACCCAACCCCACAACCCACCCACACACCCCCAACACCAACCCCCACACACCACCCCAACACCACAAACCACCACCCACAACCACCCCCACCCACCACCCCCCACACCAACCCCCAACCAACCCCCCACCCACCAACACACAACCCCCACCCACACCCACCCACCACCCACCAACACCCCACCCCCCACACCCCACCACACCCCCACAACACCCACCACCCAAACCAACACCCCCACACCACACCACCCACCCCCACCACCCAACACCCCCAACACCCCACCCAACCCACACCCCCACCACCCCCACACACAACCCCCACACCCCACACCCCCCCACCCCCACCCCCACCCCCACCCCAACCCCCACACCCACCCCCCAACCCCCCCCCCACCCCAAACACCCACCCAACCCCCAACACCCACCCAACCCCCCACCCACCCCCACCACCCACCACCCACACCCCCCCCACAACCCCCCCACCCCACCCCCACCCCCCCCCACACCAAACCCCCCACCACCACACACACCACCCCCCACCCCCACCCCCCCCCACCCCCCACCCCACACACCCCACCCCCACCACCCCACACCCCACACAACACCCCCCCCCCAAACCCCCCCACCCCCCACCCACACCCCACCCCCACCCCCACACACACCCCCCAAACCCCCCACCACACACCCCACCACCCACAACACCCAACCACACCCAACCACACCACACACACACCCCCACACCACAACCCCAACCAAACCACCCCACAACACCCACCCACACCACACCACCCCACCACCACCCACACCCCCCCAACAACCCCCCACAAA
>JAWZYV010016160.1:0-13860 GCA_038373885.1 Cheiracanthium punctorium | reverse complement strand
ATTGAAAATTTATTTGTTTGAATTTCATGTAAAAAACGCAATTACTTTTTTGCCGACCCAATATTATCACTGTGTTTGTTATTTCACTTTCTTCATTTAATACTATCGCCTGCAATGTGCAATATTCTTAAGACTTTTGGCGGTATTTTAATTTATAGTTAGATGAAAATTTTTTTACAGAAAAACGTGATTTTGAATGTTTGATAAAGTATGGGGAATTCCAAAGACCTAATGTTTCCGATATTAAAAAAGGTCACATTCATGCCTGGAAAGTTGAGGATGTTAGTTTTTCAGAAATAGGACGTTGTATTAGAAGACATACATCTACTGCATCTAATTCTATAGCTGGAAAATATTTTATTTGGGGGAATATGGTAGCGGACGCAACAATACACGCTTTATAGAATCCCCAACAAACTGTAAAAACCTCTAATTTATTTGCTTCAAAATTTGATATTTTTAATACTGGTATCTTTTACTGTGTTTTTGCACAAAATAAATCTAATTTACATTTATTTTATGCAATTTTCAAAAAATTTTCACTTAATACAATTTATATATGGTCCCTTAACTCATGAAAATAACACATTTTATTTAATATAAATTAAACTACTGAACGTAAAAATTTGAAATTTTGCACAGCCATGTAATATTAATTTCTGCATCTATTTCCATCGAAATTTGGCTAGGTCGCTATTCATAATTTTTTTAATATTAATTTAATAATTCATAATTCATATTAATGATTTATTAAAAATCATAATAACATTAAATTATGTTTGGGTCGTTTAGTTCTAATAGTACGAATAAAAATCAGCTTCTTACTACCAATATTATATGAGATATGAATTGAAGTATGAAAAAATATTTTAACATAGGGGGAGGGGGATTTTGGGTGCTCATAACTCACTCATTTTCTGTCCAAATTTATTGAAAATTGGTGTCCGGGGTTAAAATGAGCTAAATTTTTGAAATATGAAGTGAAATCTAGGGGTTGCTATTGAGAAAAAAAAAGTTGGTGCGAATTTTAATATGTAGATGGCCCCTTATGCAATTTTTATGCATAGCAAATTAAAGTGTGCGTCAATCGTAAACGATTGGTATCTGTAACTTTGCTGTGCGACGAACGACGGCCGAAAAATGTACAAGTGGGCCTTTTTTTTCCGCAGCTGTACCTCTCTAGATTACCTACCTGATGCATTTTTTCCAATTTCAAAGCTGACGCGTAACTGCATGTGGTTTGAATGCTCGTTTTCTTTAGTTTTAAGCACATGCGTAACTTACTAAGGGCAAGAGGGGGCTTTAGGCACCCCCTAAAATTGAAGAAAATTGAGATATAACGTATTTGAAAATGTTATTTTCTACTACAGGAAACATTCCCCCCTCCCCCCCCCCCAATGCTACATGACAGATTACGCCAATGGTTGTTAAGCGTAGCGTAGCTAAAAAGTTTGGGGCGAGAAGGACGGAGGACACATACAGAATTCAAGAATAAAGTAGGGAAGTTCTGCTTCATCTACGATCGTTGTAGCTGTCACTGAAGTTCCAACTTAATGTGGACAAAAAATTGATTTTATATAAAAAAAAATAAAACAAATATATTGAGTTTAAATCAGTAAAATTTTATCTATCCAATAACACTAATATTGTCTCGTCAGAAATTGTTTGCTTTAAGAAATTATTTGCTTAAAAAAAGAGCTGTTGATTTTTTCTGTCATTTGAGAAAGTGAAAGAAAATTCAGACTCCACTGCTCTGTACTAGATTTAGATCACCTGACAATTTATAGAGGGCTGGGTACCTCTGGAGGGAACCAACCCAAACGGGTTTACTACAATAATTTCTTATTCTCACAATAATTTCTTATTCTCTCCCCTGGAGGGTTGCCTCCAGGGGAGAGAATAAGAAATTATTGTGTAGCAAGCTGAATTCATAATGGCCGTACGGCTCCGCTGTAACTCTCCACTATGAAACGATGTCTTGTTTTGACGCTTCTTAGCAGACGAGAAGCTATGCTGCCCGGGGCCATCGTGAATCTTCTAACGAACTTGCTTGTGCACTCCGATGAGTCATCCAAAGAGGCCTACGGATGCTCACTTATTGGTTCCAGGACTTAGATAAGTCTCCCAACAGCCGATTCTAACCAATGAGAAACGTCAGTGGGCTTCTTCGGATGACTCATCGGAGTACACAAGCAGTCCCGGTAGAAGATTCACGATGGCCCCGTGCTGCACCACTCAACAGTTGGACAACGAGATTTAGGCTAAAAACGCAGCTCGTTCTGTCATTGGTTACTCTGTGCGGTCGGCCACGAGATATCTGTTTTTGCCAGATATTTCGCAATGTACGATGGCTCGCCGACCGACGTCCGCTGCGTGGAGTTCTGTGACATCATGGCGGAACGGAGCAGCTAGTGAGAATCCAGTTATTGTGGCATTCTTCAGAGTGGAGATGCGTAGCCTACCTAGGCCTGTGGTTACGTCAATGCATGGATGCATATATTACTTTTCATCCATGAGATGAAGAATACTTTTTCTTGAATCCAAAAAGTGGTTAGTTATATGAGTATTTTGTTGCATGTTATGCGCCCATTTTAGGATAAAAGCGTTTTGTCATCTCAGGAGATGAACACGCTGGAGGTCTCGGATCCCAAAGTTTGCATCATCATCGACTTCCGGGAGAATGGTTTCTATGCTTCACAGGACCTGCCTTTCCCTACCACCGCCCTTCGACTCACTCCAAAAGAATGGTTAGCAAGTCAGCTCAACAGGCATAGAAAGGCTTTTCAGTGCATCAAAGAGTCACAGAATGCCATCGAAGGCTTGCTGCTGATGAACGTCGAAAGACACAGTAAGAAAATTATTTATTGATTCTCGCAACAACACAAAAAAGTCGCCGTGATGCATTAGCGAGTTTTAGTGTCCGAATGTGAATTTAGTGCCGAAGGGCGCCGGCAGGATTTTTTCCAGGGGGGCGGGTGCACCCAAACTATACCTATACATACAGAGTGTCCCTCATAGGCCAGACTTTAAGAATAAATAAAATACATATAAAGAAGTGTTTTGTTGTATAGGAATGTGGGGTTAGAAATAAAAGATAAGCAAATGCAAAGGAAATAAGCAAATGCAAAGGGAATGAAAAAAGCTCTACTGTAAATGCCAGGGCTTGCGCGTAAATCGAAAGTTTTTAAAAAATCGACTCTTATTTTTTGAAACTGTGAGTTAGTTAGTTTGACAAAATTTCGGTCCATTTTTATTAATACAAAAATTCAGTTGTAACGCTCATCATCGCACACCGTTTCACAAAGATAACGCATGCAAGTTGTACAGTGAAAACTATGAAAAGTGCTGTGCCTGCAATATTTTACACATTTTGACTTTCCAGGGTTGGCAAATCTGCAAAGCTGTTCTGTGTGTTCTATTCACAATGGCAATGCTTGTTTGGTACTGATCTTCAGGATTCACGTTTAAGATTTGTATGTTCCTAAACACAAGCACATATGTATTTCCTCTTACTAGCTTTGACCTTAATATTTAGGAGTAAAATCGTTATCTATAAGAGGGAAAAGTACATAAAATGTATTTCTTTTAATGCTATATTAAAAATTAATCATTTTTAAAAACTTTTTAAATTGACTCGCATTTTCTTAAAATTGACTCTTACTTTTACTTATAGTGAGTCAGCCTGACTCGCAGATTATTAAGTCTAGAGCAAGCACTGGTAAATGCTCAAGTGTGCCATCACCAACATTGACACAGTATTGGTAGTGCCTAGCAAGCGATTGGCGCACCCTTTCGAAGATATGCCAGGTGTTCCACAAACTGTTGCACAGGCGACTGAAAGTTTTGCAATGAGGCCCTCATCTGAGTCAACTGGAGTCTCGTAAACGAGTGCCTTGAGGTGTCCCGAAAGAAAAATTCGATACTTGATTAATCTAGTGAATGTGCTGGCCAAGCAACTAGTTAAACTTGTCCAATCCATTGGGGGCCAAGGATGGCAATGAGATAATTACACACATGATTTGGGAAATGGGCTGGAGACCATCTACACTTTTCATTTCCAACCCCACGTTGCTATGTAAAAAAATGCTTCTTTATATGTATTTTAAATACCTTTATAGTTTGGGCCATGAATTCAGGGACAATCTGTATACTTACATATAAAAAATTAGACTATTTGGCGTTCGAAGAAGAAAAAATCTTGACTGGAAAATACAGCATTAATACGTGAAATAAGCATCGTCATAATATTTTGTCTCCTGCAAAACACAAAATCGTAAGCTACTAATTAGCTTAATTAATGCCTTAATTTATGTATGCTAATAATTAATTATTTAAATTTCATTAAATTTTAGTAACTTTGTTTTGTATTTAAGCAAACGAATTTTCCCAGAAATATGAGGCGTAATGTATTTTGTCTAATATTCATGTATATAGCAATTTTTGGCTTAGGGGGCCCCACCATGGCTCAGTGCTTAAGGCACTGAAAATGGTAGATGACGGAAATCTGAAGGTCTATAGTTCTGGCCTACCGCGCGGCTGTCGATCTAACAGTTTTGAATTGTGGGTAGAGCTGTAGCAAACCGTATGTAGTCGTTACTGAGATGCGGATAATCACTCACACTCGAAGTAATGAATTGTTCAGTCGTTATCGGATCGAACTTCGAATACAGACTGCCAGGCGATCTTTAAAGGGGGAAAATGAGTTCCGGTAATCGAGTACTAATATCTTCTGTTATTTGTTACTGGATACCGGATCGCGGTTTGAAGGGGAAAATAAGTGTTGGCATTTGAGGTATTTGAGTAGCAGTAGCAGTATGTTTGGCTTTTCGTTGCTGATTAATAAGGGGGTTGCATTTCGCATGTGCCGGATGGTCTCGTTTTGATGAGGTTTGAAAGATCCGTATGTTTTATTTTCGTTACTGATGATGCAATATCAGATAGATGCAGTATCTGCTGCTCTATTATGATATGGGATTAGACATGCGTCCGTTTTATACAATGCGGGGATGTACGGTATATAGTATGTTATGCGTGGGTGCCAATATCAGATTTTTTTTTGGGGGGGGAGAAAAGGGGTGTTCTTGCAATTGTAGAGCAATATCTATAAGAATAGAAGCATGTTAGTAAGGGGGTGCTCGTGCTTTCTCACACTTTAATACTAGACAGTGGTGTAATCAGGATTAATTTTCAGGGTGGTCCCCAAGGATTGAGAACTTATTTTTTTAAATGCTTGAGCTAGAACCGAAATATGAGTAATAGATAACAAGTTATTTAAATACTCCTTAAAAATATTTTTCTGAAGTAAATGAATTCACGCATTTTTATTATTTAAAATATTATTTGGAAATAAAAAAATACTAGGCATGTAAACTTAAAACACTTTTTTTTAAGTTATCGTTTCGTTTTTAACAAAAATTTCGACAGGAACCCGGGATTTCTATGCCCACTCCTGCGTACGCCACTGATATTAAAAGAATTCAAAAAAGTTCAGTATGTTTTTAAAATGTTGACATCTAAGGGGGAGGGGGGCGACTTGACCCCCCCCATCTTTCAAGAATCCGCGCTCAGAAGCAACACTAGGCACAAGCTTTCCGTTATACTTTTTATGATGAGAATGAACAGGTTCAACCAGCGTCCAGAATTAAAAAAGGAGGAGAGAGACTATGGGGGGGGGGGGACAGCATGTGTTTGGAAGATTTCTATGGGCGCTATCTGTGTTATTCGGATAATTTAACATTGTATAAAACATGCCATTTGTATAAACACATCTATTAATCAGAGAAAATAAGCTCTAAATACAATTCCTACGCTTTAAAGTCAAAAAATAATGTATGATATTTTTATTTGTTTTTGAACCAAAAAAATGTAATTGGATGTAGTATTTTAAACATTCGTAATCGTACGTAATGCTATGTACAGTGGCGTAGCCAGGATTTTATTTCAAGAGCGGGGTGTGTCTGTATCAAATCGCTAACTAAGTATCAGTTCTAAATAAATATCACATTGTAAGCTAAGTAAAGGGTCAGATTTAGGACCCCGAAATTAGGACTTAACTTCCCCGACCTTTCTGCCTTTTACACCGGTTTAGGCCGCTTTGGTATAAAATGAAGGGAAAGAACTGAGTGATTGATTGCGCATCTGTGGGTGCAAAATAGGGGTCCTGTAAAAGATGCACTTCCTTTTGTCCAGGTTGAGCGAGCCCCTTAGTGAGTTTCTCTTTCTCCCCTGTTTGAAACAACAAGCAGAGGGGGATGAGCGCCATTTTCACCCACACACGAAACAGAGGCAGGCGCACACCGGATTGAACGGGAGAACTGTGCGGGATTTTACTGTATCAAATCCCATATAGAATTTTTTATTTACAAAAAAACTGTCTTCATTTTCTTCGTTTTAACCTAAATTAATTGAGAACCAAAATCATAATATATTTCAGATGTTTCTAAATAAGATTTGATTGAAGTAACCCTTTATGACTTAATTCACAGTAAGTTTTACATTAAGTAAGTAATTTCTTTGCAAAAATGGGTAAAACGGGGAAAAATTATATAAAACTTGTGCCAAGTTTTATATATTAATTCGTGCTTGTCAATGCCGACTTCACGCGTTCAAAAAAGTAAAAACAATAATACTAATCTTTATTTAACCGCTTAGAGAAAGTAAGCAATTCTAAATAATAGTTGGGCAAAATTTTCCAAAATTATGTCATTTAGATATCGCAGTCCATATCGCCTATGTTGTATATTTCTTTTAACTGCTCAGCTCCGTATTAGTTTAGGGGAATTTTTAAAATTTATTATTACTATTATTATTAACTTTACAAAACTAAATAATTACTGGGGAAAACTTATACATAAAAATATTTGTTTTAATTCGTGTTTGGGGATGTGAACTTATACATATTTATATTTATATATATATAATTTGCCCAAAATATTATTTACTGTTGTTTACCTTCTTGAACAAATTTTAGCAAGTTTTGTCCCGTTTTACCCACCTTTTGCAAAGAATAATCAGGGGCGTAGCCAGAAATTTTTCATGGGGGGGGGGTTACGACTACTACAACTCATATATATGTATACGTGTGTGCAGTGGCGGATCCAGAAAAAATTCTGGAGGGGGCACAAAATATTTTTGTCTCCTTTTCTTCACAGAAACATTTGAATTTACAAAATAAATCAATCTTCTATAGTGTAAACTTAATTCGTCTGGGAGGGGCACGTGCCCCTGTGCCCCCCCATCTGAATCCGCCAATACGTGTGTGTGATAATGTAGTGAAGAATATACATTTTGTATGGCAAAAAATTCCTCTTGGGGGGTTATGACCCCCCTAACCCCCCCCCCCCCTTTGCTACGCCCCTGAGTATAATGTATACACAATTACAGCATATTTTTGCTTCCAGTAACTGTCTAGATTGTAGGTTTAAAATGATTTAAAACTCATTTCTTAAAATGTAAAATGTAAATGTCTTAAAATGTTAATCTAATTAATGGTTAATTAGTTTTACTATAATAGTTTTAATAATTGTATTTATACTATTATTGATATTGCAAAGATTATTTTCCCTCACCAATTGTGATTGAAACATATCTATAAACCTTTAGTAAGAAAATCTGAAACTTTCTACATCATCTCATTAATATATGGGTGTATATTTTACTTAATGGGAATTTTTGTAAGAGGAGGGCTGTATAAAAAATAAAAGTTTGTATTTATTTACATTTAATTTCCTGAAAATTTTATTCGATATCATAAAATAACTATGTAATTCATTCCATATGTCTTAGATCAACATTTAAAGAAGGAAACCATAGGCCACTGTTTTTAAGACACCCTCGATTACAGGGATTGAGAGTGATTATGATTTTTATTTAATATTAAAAATATTAAACTTTTTACTTTCACTGTAAATGATCATAAAAGTTATTTAGGTTTTGGGGTTAAGGCAGATCTACACAAGGGTTGTCTGCTTAATTAAGGCATGCCTTGGGCGGTGGACTTTTTGAGGGGTTCTAACCCGAATTCACGTTACAGCTGGAGAAAACGGCCGCGCGGTAGGCCAGAACCCTAGACCTATGCACTTCAGCCGTTTACTAATTGTCATGAAGTTAGTAAAAATTGTTTATACTACAATGTAAAAGGTACTTGATTAATTTTTTTCTTATTTTTTATTAGATAAATTTATATCCTATAAAGCTCTCTTCTTTATAAAACTTATACCTTATTTAACTTTTAAGATAAACTGAAAAAAACTTGCTGAAATACGCAAGAATGCGATCCGTTTCATTTTTGTATTCTCGGATATGAGAAAGAAATAATCCATTTAATATCCGTATCCACGGATAAAAAAAAAAACTCTTCGTTTTCATATCCGTATCCGCCGATCTACCTTTTATGACGATACAGCACACACAGCCGCTGTTCACACAATTTAGCCCTTTTAACGGCTTTTAAAGGTGTTCCAAAAGCTTTGCGGTCAAATATGGGCACTCTTTCCTTCTTCCTAACAAAATAGCTGGGTAACAGGTGTCAGGAACGTCCCCCCCCACACACACACACACACTCCCTGTGTCCCTGACCAACGCGGCGATCTTACAGAAACCTAATTTTTAACTGATCCCCCAGCTCCCATCAGGAACTCCCCTTCAAGATGGGGGTAGACACTTTTTATACCAAATGGCGTATACACCTTTACACCTACGTCTATATCCCAGAACAATCGGGATCGCTAGAAATATCCCGCACAATTGCGTTTTGATTACGTCATAGAAATGATAAAGAGAAATACAAGGCTATTCCGTAATACCACTGCAGAAAAACAAGCATTACAGATTAATAATTAATCTGTAATGCTTGTTTAATTGGAAAAATCGAACCAAATGTCCGAAATGTCGCCAAGCGTGGCGATTTTTTGGCGAAATACCGCCAAATTTGGTGCCAAAAATAAGTCCCAAAAAATGAGGTTAGCTAAGCTCTAGCACCAGTATTTCTTGATATTTCGAGAAAACCCTATGTTAAGCGATGGGGAAAACCCAAAACTCTTCATATCCCCCTTCTAGTTAACCGATTTTGATGCAACGAAATGCAAAATTTAATCATTTGACGCGTAGAATATAAATTTTAACATATATATATAAATATATATATATAATAAGATTATACATATATATATATATATATATATATATATAATCTTATTTTTTACTCTACTGTACCATATATAAGCCTTACTAAGTGCAAATTTACTTATACTGCATAGAATAATATTAGCACTAATAACAATTAATACATGTGCAATATAATTATTATAATTAGTATAATAATTATTATTAATTACAATAGTTTTTTTTCCATAATTCTTTTTTACCATCTTCCCTTAGTACTTCTTAGCTATTAAAGCTTGTACTACGTTGCTCATAGGTTAGCTATACTAGAGTATTTTTTTTTTTTTAATATTTAATATTCATTTATTTAATTATCTTTTCCCCTTCCCATTTCTGAATTTCTTGATAAATTAACATGGTTTTGGCAGCATTTTGTCTGTTTTTCTTCCTCCTACTTTTTACTCCTTGGCTCTAGCTGTTTCTATTTTTGCCGATTAATTTTCTCGGTTGTTATCGATTTCTAGACTTGTCTGTGCTTCCACCTTCATGTTAGGTTAGCATCCTTGCTGGTTTTTTAACTTATAGCTATGGTCGTACTCCCAGGTTACGTATAGAAACTCCTTTTGACAGGTAACCTGCAGAAAGCTAGCTATTTTTGTTCTTTCTGTTATATACATTACTTGTAACGCAAATGCTTGCCAACAGATGGCAGTGTCTGCAAACATCTAAACTAGAATAAACATAATGCAGCCGCTGACGGTTAGTCAGGCAGTTGCTTCACGTGCTCCAACTCAAATGTCAATCTTAATGAATCATCTAATAATTCTATTAATTATGCTTTAATCTTATACTATAACATACATCATGGTGTCAGACACGAACTGCGCTCATTAAGCTTTAAAAAAAAAAAAAAAAAAAAAAAAAAAGCCTTGGAATTTTAATCATTCAAAACAGAAAACGGCATGGCTAACAATTTGCCGACGCTTCCACCCTTTGATGCTGGCGTGAATCCCCTGAATCCTGGAGAAACCGGAGGCAAGATTTCGAGGATTATATTGAAGCACTTCGTTATGGGCAAGAACCCGAAAAAACGAAGACTGCATTATTCCGGCATGTGTGTGGAGATGAATTAAAACAACAATACCGAACACTTGATTTGAAGCCATTAGCCGGCGCCACTGAAGTGACCTTGACACAGATTCTTCAGGCGTTTGATAAACATTTTGCAGAATTCCAAAATGAAGTCTTTGCATCTTTTAAATTCCTTGGAATACAACAAGAAAAAGTGAAAAATTTTCAGAATTTTATCACCGGCTGCGCGGCGCAGTCATGGATTGCAACTACGGGAGTATGACTGATCGCATGCTTCGCGATAAAATAATTCATGGACTGTCAGACAAACCTTTACAAGAACGGCTTATCAGAGAAACCAGCAGTAAAACTAAAACGCTGCAGGAAGTACTCAGCGAATGCAAAGCAGCTGAACACAGTCGCGCCCAAGCAAATGAAATGAATGTAAACATAAACAAACAAGCCGATAAGCATGCAGCTATAGACGTCATCGGCCGCGGGACGCTACGGAGACATGGGGGAACAGACGGCGATCGCCGAGAATCGAAGTCAAAACAAGACGGGAAGAAAAAGTGCAATTATTGCGGACATAAACATGAGCGCCGGAATTGTCCTGCCTACGGAAGCAGATGTAATCTGTGCCAGAAAAAAAACCACTGGGCAAATATGTGCAAATCAAGCAGTCAACAAAAATTACGTTCAGTAAATGCTGTGGAATGCCTTAGTGATGAAAGTGACTCTGAGTGCACGTATCTGGGAGAGCTCAAGTCAGTAAACATGCTGAATAATAACAAAACAGACTCTGTCTGGTTTCACACAATTTTAGTTAATGGTAATTTGGTCAACTTCAAGCTAGACACAGGAGCACAGGTAAATGTGATCCCAGAGTCAGAGCTATCAAAATGGCCCAGCAAACCAACCATAACTTCTACAAAACAAGCAGTGCTTGATTATAGTGACAATCCAGTTCCTATCATAGGTGAATGCAGTCTTAAATGTAAAACTGAGAAAGCAAATATGAATTGTCGCTTTGTTATAACCTCACTAGAATCTAGTCCCATTCTTGGCTTACAAGCCTGTAAAAAGCTAGGGCTAATAAAGCGTGTATATGAAATTCTGCCAGGAGGAACACTTAAGAAAAAGGAAACTCCCAAAGATATCATTAATGAATTCTCAGATGTGTTCAACGGAATAGGAAAGCTTAATCACACAGTAAAGATTACATTGAAGGACAATTATACTCCACATGTAGCAGCTCCACGAAAAATACCATTAGCACTTCATGATAAAGTTAAAGAAGAACTGCACCGTATGACTGAAACTGGTATCATTGCAAAGGTTCATGAACCTACCGAGTGGGTCAGCAATATGGTTGTTGTGGATATTCCAAAAAAGCTTCGCATTTGCTTAGATCCTATACCGTTAAATAGAGCCATCCAACGACCACACTATCCAATTCCATCAGCTGACAGACTAATGTCAAAATTGCAAGGTTGCAAAATATTTACAATTTTAGATGCCAAAAATGGATTCTGGCAGCTGCCCTTAGATGAAGCCTCCTCTTATCTAACAACATTTACTACACCCTGGGGCAGGTATAGATTTTTAGTGCTGCCATTCGGAATCAATAATGCTCCAGAAGAATTTCAAAGAGCAATGGATGAAATTTTTGAAGAAGAACCGGCAATCAGCCCATACTTTGATGATATTGCTCTTGGGTCAACTACAATAGATGAGCATTGTCAGCTTCTACGTAAGACGCTTTCTTTGGCCAGAAAAGCAAATTTGAAGCTAAACCTGGAGAAGACACAATTATCACTCTCTAGAGTAAATTATCTGGGTCATGTTGTTACGGATGAAGGCATAGAGGCGGACCCTAAGAAGATGAAGGCCATTAAAGAATATGTGACACCAAAGAATCGAGAGGAGCTACAGCGATTCTTAGGAATGGTTACCTACCTTTCCAAATTTACTCCATATCTATCAGATCTCACCCACTCACTTCGTTCATTACTGAAACAGGATAACGAGTGGCTCTGGGATCAGAATACGCAAAAAGACTTCGAAAAAATCAAGGAGACCATTTTAAAAGCACCTTGCTTACAATATTTTGATGTTACTAAGCCAGTAACTATATCTGTGGATGCAAGTAAAAATGGTATTGGAGCAGTGATGCTACAAGACTCACGACCAGTAGAATATGGATCTGTATCTTTGACAAATACGCAACAAAGATACGCACAAATCGAGAAAGAATTGTTGGCCGTAATCTACTTATTTGTAAAGTCTATTTATTAAACAAAAAGTAAAGAGCAAAAAAGATGCTATATGTTTGACATAATTAATAAAAATTGCAAGTTTTACTCCCTTGACCAAATTTCAAAAAAGAACCTATTTACAAAAAACAGTATAACATGGTTAGTAGGATGGTTAATACGGAGTATGTCTCCCGGACGATGCAATACAGGCCTGACAACGCCTAGGCATGCTGAGTATCAAATGATCAATCTGATCTTGGGGAATATTACACCACTCATCAAGCAATGCACTCCGAAGTTCCGGTAGACAGGTGGGAGGGGGTTGACGGGCTGCAATTCGTCGGCCAAGCATATCCCACACATGCTCTATTGGATTCAAGTCCGGTGAGTATGCTGGCCAATGCATACGGGTGATATCCTCCGATTGAAGGCATTCGTCTACAATGTTTGCACGGTGAGGACGGGCGTTGTCATCCATAAACACAAATTCAGCACCCATGGCGCCCCGAAACAAACGTACATGTTGTTCCAGAATGACATCCCGATAGATGTGGCCTGTCATCGTTACACTCTGAACATGCAGGTCAGTTCTGGAACCAAGAATAATTCCTCCCCAAACGAGCCATCCTGCACCACCGTAACGGTGTCTTTCAATGGTGTTCTCTTGGTGGTAACGGGTACCTGGCGCTCTCCAGATGAATGTCCGGCGAGAATCAGACTCCAAACTAAACCTGGACTCGTCGGAAAACATCACACAAGACCACTGTTGCGGTGTCCACAATGCATGCTCTCTACTCCAGGTTAATCGCAGGCGACAGTGAGTTGCGGTAAGTGGAACACATCTGACAGGCCTACGAGCATATAGACCAATGTGCCCTAAGCGTCTGTACACGGTCTGCCTTGAAACTGTCGTACCGGTAGCTGAAGAGAGCTGACGAGACAGGTCTGATGCTGTACTCCGTCTGTTTCTTTTGGCAGTAACTGCCAAATAGCGGTCCTCATTCGGCGTTGTAACTCGGGGGCGACCTGTGCTGTAACGTCTACTCACATTACCATCATCTTGGAATCGTTGCCAAAGCCTGGAGATGACACTCTGGGCGATTCCAAGTTCCTCGGATACTTCCAGCTGGGTACGTCCACATTCCAGTCGTCCGATAATTCTGCCACGTAAAACATCATCCAAATGCCTCCTTTGTGCCATAACTATGCGGTTTTTGCACTGAAAGGCTTTCACAGCGCTTGTGAACAATTTTACTTCTTTGCCACCATTCCTTATATACCCCTCTCTTACACTCTCGTCATTGTGACGTACCATCCACGCCATCTGGTGGTTTCCTGTAATTTGCATATTCTTCTTCAAGATGTGTGTGATCATTCCACAGAGTGAAATTTTTATTTTAGAGATCAATTTCTGTGTGATTCTGAATTA
>JAWZYV010016159.1:0-72373 GCA_038373885.1 Cheiracanthium punctorium | reverse complement strand
ACCATAAACTAGAAATCAACAGAAGGGTGAAAACTTGTGTGTGAAATTTTAATATTTTCATTTTGTGTAAAACTTTTAATTTTAGAACTAATAGTGGCGTAAAATCTTGGTGCCGTAGAATTACATGTAATCCTGAGAAAAATGTTGAAAAAAATACAGTGAAATGAATTTCCTGAACATTTTTCTGTAAATTTTAAAGTTCAGTAATTTATATTTTTAAGATCAAGAAGGGAATCCTAATGAATGAACTTATACAATCGTGAGAATCTTAAATACCAGACTATATTTAAAAGATATAGCCAAAAAAATATACTCTAGATGCGCCATGTGTTCGTGGGATTTTGTTCTTGCATTACACGATTATAGCTCAGCGACCTTGGTTGCTTCGTGGTATAATTCGTATTCTGTGATGTTGTCTGCGTAACACAGATGTTGATGCTGAGTGATATGGCAATTGTCGAGGCTTGAAATGTTTGAAACATATTTTAATGCTTCAAGTAATGCTATAACAACATTTTACGCATATTCTTCATACCTTTTAATCATACTTTGAAGTTATTAATACATAAGTATTAGTTATGTATTACATATAAAATATTGTTAAAACAGAGCAGTAAAATCAAAATATTCCTAAGAATATTTTAGTGAAAACATCATTCGCATTGTTGTACAATGTATAACTTCGCTATACAAGTAATCTCTCTCCATATTGAAAACAAAATCCATTAGAATAGAAAGAAAATGTAAATTAATTTCTTATCCATTCCGTTAGTATATCTAGCTGTTCGGAAAAATGTTCTCAATCTCCAGTCAATTCATTTTTTAGCTAAAATTTATAACTGACCAGATAGGATGTTCTTTTGACAAGGTAAAAAAAAACTATGTTTCAGAAATAATCATCCTGAAATCATGTCAGTATGGATCTTATTCTCCATGAAAAGCTTTGACATTAAATTTCGTATTTTGTAGACATATGACAGTTTTTTTAGCATTGTGCCTTTTTTCTCGCTGTAGTTTTTAAGGGGTCAGGCCAACACCTCCTAGATATAGAAAGCCTTACTACAGCTACGTCTCCGAGCTTTGACGTCATCATTTGGCCTACATTTAAAAGTTTGATCGTGATAAAATAAATAAATTAAAAATTTCTGGTGAATTTACCCATGATTGGCAATATTTTAAAAACTTGAGATAAAAAATATAATTTTACGACAAATGGCAGTTTTTAACCGTAACTAATTAGATAATGTGCTAAGGAAATAGATCATGCTGAATAATTTTGTATGAGAAAAATATATTAATTTTAATGTTCAATATGAGATATTTTCTAATATTTGTAGTATTTACCAGAAATTTTTAAATTATTTATTTTATCACAATCAAACTTTTAAATGTAGGCCAAGTGATGACGTCAAAGCTCGGTGACGTAGTTGTGATAAAGCTTTCTATATCTAGGAGGTGTTGGTCAGGTCAACACCTCCTAGATATAGAAAGCCTGAAAACTGCTACGTCACCAAGCTTTCACGTCATTAGTTGGCCTTCAGTTAGTGACGTCATCACAATTTAAATTTCATAAAGCAAAACTATTTAAAATTTCTGGTGAGATTACTCACGCACACCAGCATTTTAATGATTTCAAACTGCGTAAATTTGTGTTCAAGCATCACGCAAAAACGACTGAAGCGAATGATATGCAATTGGGTGTCATGATAGGTGGTTACTCAACATAAAACATAGGCGTCCAATTTTTAAAAAATCTTCATTGGATTTTGAGATTTAGCGAAAATCCTTTCAAACTGCGTAAATTTGTGTTCAAGCATCACGTAAAAACGACTGAAGCGAATGATATGAAATTGGGTGTCATGATAGGCGGTCATTCAACTTAAAACATAGGCGTCCAATTTTTAAATAATCCTGATTGGATTTTGAGATTTTGCAAAAATTCTTTCAAACTGCGTAAATTTGTGTTCAAGCATCAGGCAAAAACGACTGAAGCGAATGATATGCAATCTGGTGTCATGATAGGTGGTCACTCAACTTAAAACATAGTCGTCGAACTTTAAAAAAATCTTGATTGGATTTTGAAATTTTGCTAAAATCATTTCAAACTGAGTAAATTTGTGTTCGCACATCACGCAATAACTGCAAAGGTGAAAACATGATATCTGGTGAAATGATAGGTGGTCACTCACCTTAAACTATAAGCATCTAATTAAAAAAAATCCATCAGATTTCGAGATTTTGTGAAAATCGTTTAAAACTGGGTGAATCTTTGTTCCCGTATTACGTAATAACGACTAAAGCGAATGATATGAAATTTGGTCACACGATAGATGGTTGCTCAACATAAACTATAGGAGTCCAATTTTTTAAACATTTTTATTAAATTCTGAGATTTTGTGAAAATTCTCTCAAAATACGTTTATATTTCTTCAAACATCACGTAATAACGACTAATACGAATGATACGAAATTGAGTGATATGATAGGTAGTTGCTAATCTTAATTTATAGGCGTTGAATTTTAAAAATACTTTGCTTACATTTTGAGATTTTTCGAAAATCGTTTTAAAATGCTGAAAATTTGTTCCAGCATCACGAAATAAAGACTGCAGGGAATGAAACGAATTTGGGTGACATGATAGGTTGTCACTCAACTTAAATTCTAGGCTTCAAATTTTTCAAAAATGTTGATTAAATTTTGAGATTTTGCGAAAATTATTTCAATATGCGTAAATATTCGTTCGCGCATCACATAATTACGGCTCAAGCGAATGAAATGATATTACTTAGTTACTCTCTAACCTGCAATATTTTAACAATACATAAAAATTATAACTTCGCTTTCTTTACTTTGGGAACATACTACATCCATTCTGCGTACTCCTACAATGCTGACGAAAGCTAAGCTCTTGCTTTTTGGAAATTTTCATTCACTAACCCGTCGAGGACGGGTATTTCAGCTAGTATATATATATATAACCGAAACCCTACTATTTGGTTTACTGTAAATTATAATCCACTGTTTGTGGTCCCTGAAGATGGTGACAGTGGTTATAATTTCCGTTCCATTAAACTATCACAATAATTCTTGCACTTTATTTGGTTTCAAAATCTGGTTTCTAATTCTTGATAATAGCTGTTACTTTTATGCGAGATATGTCTTATTTGTAGTATGTTTTGTGTTTTACTTGTTAGTTATATTCTATTCTGTTTGTCATAGCTGCAATTGCGCGTTACAAATAGGATATCTTCTAAATAATTAATTATGGATGTTTGATTTGACTTTATATGCCATTTTTGCATTGCTAATAATTTTATAAATCTTCTTACAAGCTATATTTTGCTGCAAGTGCGCATTTATAGTTATGTAATTTTCCTAGTTACTACCTTCAGTTACTCCTTTTCAATCAGCATCTATGATTTATCTATATTCATTTTGAATACTTTGTAAAATACAGCTATCTATTTAGACTATCTCCTTTCTATTTTTATTTTAATTTCCCAACATTTTCATTTATAATGTTCAAAGTTTTTGTTATCTTTTTGATTTCTTCTTTCCTTTATATAGTAGGGTAGGGCCCAGATGTGTGGAGTTAATATCTCTTCTGATATGCCACACAACCGAAACCCTACTATTTGGTTTACTGTAAATTATAATCCACTGTTTGTGGTCCCTGAAGATGGTGACAGTGGTTATAATTTCCGTTCCATTATACTATCACAATAATTCTTGCACTTTATTTGGTTTCAAAATCTGGTTTCTAATTCTTGATAATAGCTGTTACTTTTATGCGAGATATGTCTTATTTGTAGTATGTTTTGTGTTTTACTTGTTAGTTATATATATATATATATATATATATATATATATATATATATATATATATATATATATATATATATATATATATATATATATACCATTTGCAAAGATTTGTTAATTGTATTCTGCGCGTGCAGCTATACAGGTGAAGTGTCATTCATGCTGCTCCTACATTCTTTATAAATTATAACAAACTCTCTTCCAAGGCCCATTCCATTTCTACAGATAGCTCCCGTACAGATTTGCGTTTATTACAAATTAAGACCAAGCAGATTTGCGTTTATTACAAATTAAGACCAAGGATACACAAATCAAAAATCGAAGCCTTCCGAGGAGGATCAAAGTTTATATTTAGAAATCATCAACAAATTCAAAATTACGATTGCAAGACTGTTCGGAAGATCCGTTCCTTTGTGCAGAGTTTAAAACTTCTTCGGAATTACGGAATACAAATAAGGAATTTTCGATAAGGGCATACTCTTCGATTTTTCTCCTCCGCGTTCCCCAATATGGCAATATTGTTGAATTGCCTAATTTTGCTATATTTTAAGGCAAAAATTATATTTACCGAAAAGCATTAATTATATTCCGGAGCAGTTCGTAATACTGCTCAGAAAGTACTTTTCAGAAAGTATAATTTTTAACTAAAACTTGTATTTTAAATGTTATTTTTCATTGAAAATCCCTGTGATAATATGACGATCCAATCATACAGAGATAAAAGATTAAATTTGAAGAAATACATCTTTTAAATACTTTAAAGTCAGGCAAAACATAGTGTAGTGTAACACATAATATGTTTGAGATTTTTTTTTTTAAACTGACGTTTCTGTCGGTACAGTTCGAGACTCTCCTTTATTCTAGTAACTATCTGAATAACTCAACTGTCACTCACATGCTTAGAGAATTTTCATTGCAAAAAGTATCTATCATATAATGCCAGAAATATTCTGATTACAAATCGAACTTTTTCTTCAATTTTTATGATATATATTAAAACATAATGCATATGTACAGTGATAGTTAGTATTTTATACATTTAAAAATATGAAATCTTTTTATATTTTTATATTACTTTATTTTACACTCACATGAAGTGACTTCACCTGTATTACAAATAAGTTATCTGATGTATTATCCACAAGCGTGAAAATTTTTAGGCTTTTAATATTTTTTTCCATTCTTTTTTGTGATTGCATTAAATATTTACTTCTTAATTGCACATATTTGGAAACAAACTGCATCTGAGATAATGCCCCAAAATTTAATATATACCTGTATCCGAAGCTAAAGCGCTGTATTACGTATAACTATTTAACACCATTAGTATCAACGTTGGAATCAGGTTCCTAGGTGCTTATCCATACTCTATCGCAGATATGATTTATATGTGCTCTCGTTCAAACTCTAATTTCTATAGGGAATGGAAGTATGATATAACAAAATCAACACGGAAATACGACACGTAGATTGTTAAACGCTTTATTGGATTTAGAATGGAAGGGATGAGCATTAAACAATGCAGCGTGATTGATTTAAATGGCTCTTTTGTTTAACTAGAGCTTAAAAGAGCAAAATAGTAAAGGAGAATGATTGTTATGTATTGAGATAACGCCTATATATGATTCTGTAAGAAGTGCAGCACATGGAAACAGAAATCCAGCTGTACAACAAGGAAAAAGCGTAGTCTCGTACTTCCACTGCCAGATTGAGATTAAAGATCACTATAAGCGTGTAAGGCACGTATCCTAATCAATAACGTAGTACACGTACTACAACAGAGCCATTTAAAATGACAAAAGTCAAATTTATGTTTCTGTTATAATATAAAATGAAATTTGCCTTTAGAAAAAATATTGCGAGTTCATGTGAAAGAAGAGTTTCTCGTTTTCAGCAAGAAATGTTTTAAAAATTATTCAATGTGTATTGCAGTAAAATGTTCCGCCGCGTTCATTTGGAATTCTAATTATTAGTAAAATCTTTTTTTTTCTTCAAGTTTATAATGATTTTTTTTTGTACATTCATTATATTACAGTGATTTAAATACGCAGACAATAGTTTCCGTAGACTTATTGCATTTCGGACTTGTTAGCAAGTGGTAAACTGAAAACCTTTTCACAGATAAAGGAATCTTTAGTCATAGGGATTACATTAGGGTGACAGAAGCTACAGTGCTTATGCTATGCATAAATATTTTTTATAATTGCATGTATTCTTAATATTTTCTGCAGTTCTTTAATTCCATCTCATTTGTTGGCATTACTAAGTTTTTGAGTAATGCCAACAAATCACCATGACACAATTTTGATGTAATAACAAGAATTGCATATTCTAGTAAAATTTACTGCAGATTTTATCATGGTATCAAAATATATTCCATAAAGCTTACGAATTTGCTCAAAATTCGGTTTCACAGTTACAACAATCTAGAATATCAAAAATTATTTTTAATTATTATTATCGCATTCCCGAACCTAGACGAAAAAATTCACTTTTGACATCAAGTTATGTGTTTCAACATTACAAAAAATGTAGTTTATAAATGAAAATTTCAATCGAAGAAACGATATGATTTAAATGCATTAAAATTTCAATATACTGCTACTTAAAGATATAGCACTGCACTTCCTCCATGGAACATGATTCACTTTTGCTGCGTTCTTATGATATCCCTGGGAAGAGAACTTACGTATCAAACTAGGAAATCAGTCTTAGATGCGAATTAGTGAATCACTGTGAATGGCCGATAACTAGATTGAATCTATGTCGTGACAATGAGGATTAATTTAAACAATAGAGTATCGGGAATTTTTCTCCAAAATAATTGATCCCAAGATTTCTGATTACACACAAAGCAGAAAATCGAAAAATGAATAAATGTATTCAGTTGCATTTCTCAAGAATTTACGCAACCTGCTGATAATGATGAAGAAAAAATTTTGTGGGACAAATCTTATACATCCCCCATTTTGCAAATAAATTTTTATATTCAGCTATCTCCCCTATTCAACCAAATGTATCCGGAATTTCCTCCTTCATGAATGCAGAAGAACCAGATTTTTGAAAAATTATCATTTTTTTTAGAATAATTTATAACCCTTATGTTCTGGTTGAAGTATGGCTTTCTACTTTGGAAAAGCATGTATATTAATTCGTACCATAAATTATGCGTAACTAGTATATGCATTGAAATGCGTGCATCAGAGTTGGTGACTGCTCCGGAATATGACTAACCAATTTTTGAAAAAAGAAACTACTTTTATTGGAGGGTATGGTAGTTAGCTTCTCTGAGTGTCAACGAATGTGAGCTGAAATATTGTTTGACTTCATTATCTCTTGCTATTGAAAGTTCCATTTACAGTAGTAATGTTCGTATCAAATACGTTTTTAACCTTTTAAACAGGGAAATACATTGTCTATACGCTAAATCTGGTTAAAACTATTACCTTTCAATTCGTCTACACAGGTTTAGAATAAATGATATGTAGTAAAAAATTCTAATTTATAAAATTAATACCTTACCAGTTTTTTGGGCATAATTTTTATCATTAAGAAAAGAAAATTTAAAAGCTTTCCCTTTAATTATCTCTACCTTTCATGAAGACAGCTAATTTCTGAAGTACTTTAACCGATGATTAATTTCGGTTCCAAATAGTTAAAGTTCGGTTAAAAATAGTTGCAAAGAGAAGAAAGAAGACGCTTCTTATTCTTTTTCTCAAAATAGATAAGAATGCATACTCAAATTGTTTTCTAGGTAAATCTGTACGGAAACTCACAGAAATGTCTTTCAGGTTAAATGCCTCTGGTTCTATTTCCTCTGAGATTTTGTTCTTCCCCTTTAAAGTGAATTGAAACGTTACATGCTCCTGCAGGATACAAATCTGCTGGGAATCCATTCGGAGATTTTTACAGTAGAAAATAAAGGTAAAAGTGTGCCATATTTAGATTGGGGTAGGAAAATTTCATACGTGTAAAATTTTATCACCTCATTTTTATTTAACTTTTCTTTATACATTTGAACTTTTAAGTGTCTCAAGTTTTGCTATGAGCCACATATTTTTCTTCAATTTGGTTTTGTGCCGTTAAATTTAACGGACGAATTCGTTCGACGGCGTTCTTGTGCTTTATGCAGAGCTCATCCATTGCTTATACTTGTGCTGCGGATATTCAAATGTATTCCTTCGATACTGGAAATCTATAATACTAAAAACTAGATCCATAAAGCAAGCGTTCAATTGCAAACAAAATTTCTTTTCATAAATTTGTGGATTAGAATTTGGTTTTAAATTAGATTTACAATCATATGGATTGACGATCTCGCAACTTTAAAGAAATATTAATAATACTACATATCATATTATGAACACTTTATGAATTTGGTAGCTTAAAATATGACATAAAAAATTTCCCTTATACTGGAATAAGTTTTGAGTGACTGTGCAGGTATACGTTTTTTATCCGATGACGAGATATATGAACACATTTTATTTTATTTTTTATATGTGTTCATTTTTCTCAAATGTGTATTTTGAACTTACAATTATGAAAAAAAAATATTCATGTCATGTGCCTTTCTTTATCATTCTTACTGCAAGTGTTCATATAAATTCATCATTATCGACAGAATGGTTGCAAATAAACTTACCTCTCCTATAAAGAACATAAGTACTGTTGAATTGGATGAGTATACTGCCACCAACTTTTGCACATGGACTATTTATTTACTATATGAACTCCATAATGATCTAAGAAGTTTTCCTAACGAAAATTATCACTAGGTACTGGTTTCCATGGAAAACTGGTAAATTAAATTCGAGGAACGACCACAATCATTTAAGGCTCAAAAGCTGTTGAATACATGTTAAAGTTGACGTATGGCGGTTTAGTCATTTCCATTGTTAAATTTGCTTTTTCTGCATGCAAAAACGCTACGTCATGGACATTTCTTAAAGTAAGCTTTTTTAAAAACTTTTGCTACTCATGTGCGATTGGCATCTCTGACATTGTAAATCATTTAAAAATAATGAGCAGTTTTTAATTAGAAACTGTTTTCATTTTGACTTGCATTCAATCACCTACAAATAGATAAACTACGTGCAAAGATCCACATTTAGTACTTCCAAATGATCCCTGTAACCTCTGACTCAGAAAGCGACCAAAAAATTACAGAAAGATCTCTTAATTTATTAAAGCAAATTACAGAACTATAACAAAGATGTTCAACGCCCCTTGTAAACCTGTTTATTTGTTAAAAGCGTTCCAAAAGGCTTTGCTATAATTGTAAGATATTATAACATTAAGCTATCATAGTTTCGCAGCTATGTAACATTAAGCTGTAATAATTATTTTTCAATGGTAGGCGCTTGCCGTTTATAGTCATTGGCCACTACTTAAGCCGGGATTACTGGTTTCTTCATTATGGAAGCACCTAATAGGTGGACATGCGTCGCCTCCTGTGAAGCGACGGACGAAATGACACCCAAAACCATGTCCGGAATCTAACCGGGACCCGTTGTGCGGTAGAATGATTATTTAATCACTGCACAACCCGAGCGGCTAGCTAAGGTATAATGCATAGCTGCCAACTCTTCCGGTTTTTCCGGAAGATTTTCCACCACAAATTTTTACTTACGAATTTAAGCTTAAAATAAGTCCAAAATTTTCTTGTAAAATAAAACTGTTTGAAGATAGTGGTGAAAAATCTTCCGGGAAAACCGGAAGAGTTGGCAACTATGTATAATGGTAGCTTTGTAATTAATTTAAGCTATAATAGTCAGTAGTAAATAAGCTTTATAAAGTATTTTTCTCAAAATATTTTAATTATTAGATAGTTAAAAAATAATTTCAAAGATGGAAATTTGAGAAATCTAGAGGATTAGGAGCCCTAAGCAGGCACTGGTGAACTGCTCTATATATGTTTTAGCTATTTTACTTAGATGGGGAAGTGCTAATCAGACTTAGTTATATATTTGTATCAATGTATCGAGATTTTCTTGTTTCTTTTTTTTACTTATGTATTTTTTTTTACAGAAATGTATTAAAATAATGCATATTATGCGTTCCAATCTGATGCTTAATACAATGATTTTTTTTAAATTATATAGTGTAATCTTATCTGGCAAGCATTAATACCAATACCCATTGGAGCATACCCATAAAAAATGCATTAAACTTGCATTATTAAACTGTTTAGTCTAGATATTTTTGCTCTTAAAATGCCCTATCTTTCATTAAGTTGAATCTTTGAAGCCATTATTTAAAGAAAACTTTAACCAAAATCAATCATGTAACATAGCTGCCAACGCTTCCGGTTTTTCCGGAAGATTTTTCACCACTATCTTCAAACAGTTTTATTTTACAATAAAATTTTGGACTTATTTTAAGCTCAAATTCGTGAGAAAAAATTAATGGCGGAAAATCTTCCGGAAAAACCGGAAGAGTTTGCAGCTATGATTGTAAGCTTTCCTTTACAATGTCCACGTAAAATTTGCAGTCAAAAATTTCCACTTAATCTGTGATATTTAGAATTCAGTAGCAGCCGCTTTTTACTCGTAAGCTCTAAGAAATGCTTTCCAGCAGATGCTTTAATTGTTATATTTCAATTTATCATTCCAAAAGTTCATTTTTTTATTTAATTTATTGAAGCTGAATATTTTGACAGATATGGTTCAATTTGAGGCATTTTATAAGTATTCAAATGCTAAGTCATTTATAAATTACGATAACATTATTAATAAAGGAATACCACAGGATACTCAACAAATGAAGGTCATATTTCTTAAATAATGTATTCTTGTGGTCGAATACATAAATTAATACTACGTTGTTTTCTTGTGAAAAAATGAACAGTATCGCTTTTATTAAAGATTAAACATTTTAAATTTTTATGAAATTTTAATAGTTGAAAACCAGGAGAAAACATTTATTGTTAGAAACAGATGTCTTCTTTTCGAAGAAAGCTTTGCTACATATATAAAAATGAATTTTTTTCCAGTTCGCGATTAAAAAAGGTGCTGTTATCAGCGTCTGAGAAATCTAAATAAACTTTCCATTAAAAATGAATGTGCTTATAATAGACTGAATACACAAATATGTTTACAGAGAACTTTCATTGATGAATTTGGAAAAATATCTTACGATAAAAATATACTAAAAAATAAATTGTTTCAATATGTTTCAGAATAACAATTTATCTGCACATACAATTTTTAAATAGCTCTTTTCATCCCAGTGTATAATTTGGTTCCATCAATAGGAATTTGGTTCCAACAGTAAATAAATGACACTGTTTTCCTCACGAGTAATTGATTGACATTTTTTAAATAGATTAAAAATTCCAACAATGTATTCCTGAACATTCGGTTCAGGAATACATTGTTGGAATACATTGTCCTCCGGGTTAATTATATACCCGGAATTGTTGCAGCTATGGTATTTTCATCCTATTTTACTTAAATGTCAATGAAAAGGGCGGTTTAAGAGCTTTTAAAAATAATGTATCACTAATATGAAAGTGATTATCTCAGCTTCTTTTAGTAAGGAACACTGCAATCAACGGTATTCCGGAAATGGGAAAAAAATTGCATATTCACGACTTTTATTCGAATTAGACTACTTATCATTAAACTGCAACTTTATGGAACTTTTAGGTTATACCTGCCCGAAGTTTGATTCAATTGTTTACCAGAATCTTATGGAACCACCTAGTAAATAAATGTGGAGAGTCACTTGGGACGCGCTCTGTGGCCTATTCTTCGCTTTCTTCGACTCGAGAGACCCGCACACCAGGCTGGCCTTTCAGAATGAACTATGCGATCTCGTAAACAAGCCCGATGTTACCACTCTTGCAAATTGCAAGGGGCTAACTCTTTTTCGGGCCCTTAATGAGGAAACGGTACGCAAATATGAAGAGAGGCATGGAGTCTCCTTTACTACCGCCACGGAAGTGACGCCACTCAAAAATAAGAGAAAGATTGATGCTGAAGACAGCGACACCGAAAATGGTTTACCTGACAAACTTCAATGCTACGACGGGGATAAATACCCCGTTGTGCCCAGCCATACGCCCACCCTTGCGGCCGGTAGCTTCACTACTGATGATATCAACGAAATGATGGATGATACCGAAACTGGGCAATCCCAGCCCCAA
This sequence comes from Cheiracanthium punctorium, assembly GCA_038373885.1. Lineage (NCBI taxonomy): Eukaryota > Metazoa > Arthropoda > Arachnida > Araneae > Cheiracanthiidae > Cheiracanthium > Cheiracanthium punctorium. The sequence goes on along the minus strand of JAWZYV010016159.1, from coordinate 60,402 downwards.
CTCAACTTTGCTGCTGCCGCTGGATCGAACGGAAGCAAACCAGCGAAGTACACAATATACGCTGAACTGAAACAAGATTACGCCCACCAGCTCAAAGAACTTTCTGAAGTTGTTGGTCAAGAAGTCAGATCCACTTTAACAGGGGACAAGCACAAAATTACAATCATTGATGACAACAAATTCCGCTTAGTCCAGGCCTATCTAAATCAGAACAAGATAGGGTTTCAGACAATGGACCTCAAGGCCCAACGGCCTAAGAAATACGTGATCAAAGTTATCCCCTCCACCACGCCCACTACGGAAATTGAACAATTTCTCAGAGAAAAGGATCTCGATCCCATACAAATTAATTTTCTCTACTCAAAGAAACTTCAGAGGCACTGGGCAATTGCCCTGGTGGCACTGAGGCCCACCCCAAACCTAGAGGAAATGCATAGAATAACCAACTTTGGGCACTTAAACGTCACCGTGGAAAATTATAAAGACCAAAAACGTGTGAAACAATGTCATAATTGTTTGGCCTATGGCCACCACTCGGCCACCTGCACACTGACACCTAAGTGTCTTAAGTGTGCCGGCCGACACACCTTCACCTCCTGCCCCAACCGGGAAAAGAAGCAAGAGGCCGTATGCTGTATTTGCAAAGGCAATCATGTTGCCACTTACAGAGGTTGCCCCCGCAACCCTAGCAACAGAAACAAAACCAAGACTGTTGCTTCAAAAGAAACAAAGAGAACCGCACCGCCCACCATTACCCAACAGGTGCAGAGCAAATTCACCAGCCTGATCCCTCCAGACTCTGTGAAGATCGCGGACCGGGATAATAATGGCCAAAACGAAACTACTGACCAAGAACTGGAGAAGAACGAGAACCCTCCTCCTCCCAAAACGAACAGACCAAATCAACGTTCGAGAAAACAGAAAGCCAAGAGCGCAAAGGCGGAAGCGACCAAGCCCCCTGGGTTAAACCCATCAACCAGTAGCAAGCCTCCGCAGGAGAATACCAAAACTAAAAGCAAAGAGAAACACAATGAGACAGACGCCCCCGGCGAACAACAGGAAACTGTTGAAACAGTGTTAGAGCTGTTTGACGCCATGAGGGAACTATCCGAGCTCAGAAACATTGCTAAAATGATAGGCTTCTTTAAGGAAGTCGCGGCCAAAATGAGGAAACACAAAAAACCTGTTGATCAAGCGTTCCAGCTCCTGCAGGTGTATAATAGCTATTTCAACACTCAGCATGGGGAGTAGAAGCCATTTAAGAATCATCTCCTGGAACGCTAATGGCCTCCACGGCAAGTTCCCCGAGTTTAGGGATTTCCTCGTCAAAGGGGACTTTTATATCGCATGCTTGCAAGAGACAATGTTCCGAGCGAACAAACATTATTGGATACCTAACTATACTCTACACAGACACGACAGGGACTGTACTGGCTCTCGTCTGTGCGGCGGTGTGGCGATCTATGTTAAATCTGTCATTCCCCATACCCGGATCGACAACCTACAACTGGATAAACTAGAAGCCGTCAGCATAAGTATTGACACCAATCGTGGCAAGCTCCTAGTTTCCTCAGCCTATGTACGGCATTACCTCGGTTTCCCCACCGAAGACCTTAGAAAAATCTTCCATCACAATCAAAATAGTTTCATTATAGGGGACTTTAATGCCGCGCATTATGCGTGGAACTGCCGGAACAACACGCACTATGGCACTCAATTACTGAAATTGCTCATAGAAGATCATCTCCGCATGGCGTTTCCCAGCTCGCCCACACATTTTGTAAACAATAACAAAGAACTGCACTCCACCATAGACCTGGCTCTGCATTCCATGGACTGCCTACCGGTCGTCAACACGATCAACATGTTTACTTCGGATCACCTGCCCATATACACAGAGCTGCCTATTGTCCATTCCATCATTAGTAGAAAACCGAAACTGAAAACCAACTGGCTGGAATTTACCAATCGTCTTATCGACGCCCCGCAGGTCCTCCCCACTTGTCAAAGAAAAGAGGATTTGGATGAAGAAGCGCTCAACCTCACTGACGAAATAAAGAGGGCGCATCTGGCTTCCTCCACTCAGGATACCTCGCCCCAGCACCTCTCTCTTCCAATGGAAATCAAGCAACTTATAGCCAAGCGCAACCTAGCAAGACGCCGGCACCAATCTACTCGCAACCCAGTGGACTGGGACGAGTTTAAGCATCTCAGAAAGAAAGTGAAAGACGAGATCCGTAAATTTCAGACAGAACAATGGTTGGAATACCTCGACTCTATTGGCCCGGAAAACAACTCGCTATGGCGTGCCATAAAGCGAGTAAAGAACAAAAAGCTTCACGTTCCACAAATAAAACACAATAACGCTATACTAGTGCAGGAAAAGGACAAGGCGGAAGCCATTGCACAGGTATACGAAAGACAATTCACGAATGATGAGCAATCATTGCTCAACATCCAGCAGAATGTGCAGGACTTCCTCTCACGGGACCCGACCGCGGAAATCCAGCCCGCGAGCCCATCTGAAGTAATAGACATCATCGAAAAACTACCTAAGAAGAAAAGCCCTGGGAGGGATGGTATCAACAACCAAATGCTCAGGAACCTGCCAGCCATCACCATTTTTAAAATCACGGCTCTCATTAATTTGATGTTGACGCACCTGTATTTCCCTAAGTGCTGGAAAGACGCAGTGGTATGCCCCATACCCAAGCCCCAGCATGACCTAGCACTGCCGGCCTCCTACCGCCCAATAAGCCTGCTTAGCAGCTTGGGAAAATTAGCCGAACGAGTCATACTCCATAGACTGAACAACACTCTATCTGAAAATAACGTCATTATGCCCGAGCAGTTTGGGTTTAGGCAGAGTCATAGCACTACACACCAACTCTACCGAGTGGTCGAACAACTTTCTGAGGGGCTTCAGATGAAGGAGCACACGGCCATCGTGTTCCTTGACATAAGTAAAGCTTTTGACAAAGTTTGGCATGAGGGGCTCCTTTACAAGCTAATCAACATCGGCATACCGGACAAACTCATCCATCTACTAAACAACTACCTGTCGGAGCGATCATACACTGTCAGACTGGGCGACGTCCACTCAGATAGACATAAAATACGAAGCGGGGTCCCCCAAGGATCAATACTTGGCCCTACACTATATAACCTCTATGTAAACGACATCCCTAGGCACGAAAAAACCAACTTAGCCATGTATGCCGATGACACGGCCATTATTGCAAGGCATCCAAACAGCAGATATTTAAGAAGTGCCCTTCAGGCGCATCTTGATGCCATTGAACTCTGGATGCTCAACTGGAAAATCAAGCTGAATGCGCAAAAATGTAGTGCAATTCATATGGGGAACAAGACGCCCCCCTCAAGACTTATCATTAACTCCAGGGCTATTGAGTGGGTGAACTCAGCTTCATACCTGGGAGTGACTATTGACAAAAACTTGTCGTGGAAGAAGCACGTCACCCGAACCAGAGGCAAAATGAAGGCCGCTTTTGATGGAGTCAGCAGCCTCATCTACACCCGTAAACAAAAAACGAAGAACAAAGCCATCATCTACAAGGCTTTAATCAGACCCATTGCTCTCTACGCCGCCCCAGTGTGGGCTTACGCTGCGAAGAGCCATATTGCCAGCCTCTCTTCCACTGAGGCACGTTTCCTCCGCATCATACGGCATGGCCCGACCTTCCTGCTAAACCGCATCATTAAAAAAGATCTGCACATCAACACACTGACCAAACAGCTCCACAAGCTTGCAAAGAGGTTTCACAACAAACTGGGCTCTATCCCCAATGAGATAATCGCAGAACTACCATATTATGATCATAGTGACCCCCACTACAGAAAGCGGCCGAAGGCCGCCCTCTCTCTCCATCGAGCTGTCGATCCATCGAGCTGTCGAGAGCCATCGAGCTCTCTCCACGACACAAAGAATTTTTTTTTGTGTCGTTTGAGCTGTGTCATTAACATTGTACATGAATATTACGCTACTATGCAAAATTTGTACACGTATTATACTACAAAGTTAGAAAAAATGAAACAGATTCATTTTCATTAATTAGTCTGTGTTAAGCACTATACACAATGATAAGTGAAAACTTATAAAATTATTTATCTCCACCGAATGAACTTGTTATTGTGTCTGCGAATGCTGTAGTTTAATTTCCTATTTAATTCTTCGTGTGAGTGTGGCATTTATGAAATGTTGACAGGAGCATAAAACAAAAAATTCAATACACAAATAAATTGAAATAATTTTACGATTTTCATTATGGCAACGTTTTAATTGTCAGATTATTAACCCATTTGTGCCTGGATATTTTTGCGACTTTCTTCGATTTTTACTGATATCAGAAATAATAGATAAATTTCTGATGTCAACTTCTTGAACAAGGGATGATTTCTTTTAAAATCATCATGCATAAAAATCGAAATATCAACATACTACTTGGTCATATTAAAATATTTTGTAGAGTTGAGGCTCAATACTCATGAATAAAGGCTAGGAAAAATAAATAACGTTTTCGACTAATAGCGAAAATGCCGTCCCAAAAAAGGGACGCTAGGCATAAATGGGTTAATAGAAATTTCGCGGATAAAATCATTATAAATATTCTTTTTTTCTTCATAGCGTCTTTGCAGTTTCGTTTTTGATAGAGATTTTGATTTCAGAAAAAAGGACAAAGTGCTGCATGAAGTAAAAGTTCCCATGTTAGATAAAATTTGATTATACTGAAATTTCAATTAATTTTTAGACATAAATGATAGCTTAAATCATTATTTCAAGGTCGTTAATGTGTTAAATAAAAACTGAACAATTGAATAGTCTCTGCTTTTACATGCTATCTGCAAATATTCATTTAAAGTATATAAATTTTGGTCTTACTATCTAAGCTGTAACATTCTTTACAACTGTTGTCTTTTATTTATCCTGTTCATTTTTCAACCGTAGTTAAAAATGTTGTGTTCATCATATTCTTTTCTTTTTTTGTTTTTGTTTCTTTACACAGAATTAATAGAGAGTCTTATATCAAAAGCAGATTTTATAGCGCTTTCAGTAATAAACATGCAATACTTTTTCCTTCCAAAAAATACTTTTATAGTTTCAACTGCTAATGCAACATTGTTAATCGTTTATTTAATGATTAAAATATTAAACAATATTAAAGGCAACTTGATAGTCGGTGCAAATAAGGCAGCATCATTTAAAATATTGATATTATTAAAAATATCGCTTTCAAGTTCCTCTCTCGGGATGCGTTGCTTTTGAACCACGAATACATCATTACTCTGAAAAGGGGGACGAAAGTGCAGTTGCATAATTTGCATAGATAAGAAAAAAATTAGAGCTCAAAGTTCACTCTTTGATATTTACCTAGAATATGCAACATTTTTGCAATTAAAAAAAAAATTATTACACTTTTTTATGATTTGATACGTTCTGGAAAGAATTTCAAGCTGCATTGAACGGCTGAAATTTGAGTTTAACTAAAATATTAAGCTGATTATTAAGGTAATAAGAAATAACAACAAATATTTTTTTCACCACATCCTTTTTTTTTCTTGAAAATTTTTTAATGATGTTTAATTTATTTGTTCACTAAATTACACGCGTTACTCCTGTCCCATTTTTGTACTTTTCTAACGGCACGTGTTAACTGAGGTACATTTACTATCTATTTACGATTATTTCACTTAAAGTATAATGTCAGATTCACCTGGACACTATACTTCTGCATCTCGCAAGAAATACAAGGACACCCCGATGGAGAAATATACAGTCTCAGAACAATTGCATTCGACGAACACTAAGTCAGCAATTTAATATAGCCAAGTGTGTAACTACATGCCTACAGCGTCCAAGCACCACCTATACCAACACCCCCAATAGAAGTTCTGAAAACAAAAGCTTTTACGTCATCACAGTTTTACTTGCACAAAGTAAAACTACTTAAAATTTCAGTTGGATGCTACAAGTACAAAAAATATCTCAAATAAAGATAAAAATGTAAATACATTCCTGATAAAAAATAATTTATGGTGATCTATTTCTATATCATATCACATAATTCCTGATAATTAAAATTACCTACTTTTCATAAAATAAAATTTTCTGTCCTAAATCATGAAAATGTTTTATGCATGAGTAAATTCACCATAAACTTTCAATACTTCTACTTTGTGAAAGTAAAGGTGTGATGACAAAAGATTACTTTCTTCAGTCCTTGTACATCAAGGAGGTGCTGCCAATAATCGGAGTCGATGTTTAAGTACATTATTTTTTTTAAATTATGGTGAGCTCTCACTAATATATTAAGATAGAATTATGGAATAGTTTTTCGCGCAACTTTCATGTGAAATTCAGCTTTTATCTTTGAGGGGGTAAGGCAAAACCTCTTACATTCAGCAAGCCTGAGTACTGAAGATCCGACTTCATGACTAGGCCTTCAAATAATAACATGACATGACAAAATTTTTTTTCATAAAACACCTAGACCCTGAAGGGTACATTTCCAGTTTCTTCGTTACAATCCTTTTTTTCTCAAACATAAAATAAATGGTTTGTGAGGCGTGGCCACGACAAGAAAAACATTTTTTTTTTAATAATGTAAATAATAAAATAGAAACGTGTACATAGAAAAATTTTCGATGATTAGTGACGAACAAATTTTAGACACAAAAATACAAAAACGGTAAGTAGAATAGGGGTTGCAAAGTTCCTAATGGGTATCTAAGAGTAAGACCGCCTTCGGTCTTTTACAGTTTACTTCTTCTCGGAAATCGTAATCTGGCAGCTCCGCCAATAGTTCGTTAGGAACATTACCGAGACTGGTGAAGAAATTTCACCAATCTGATGCACAATTTTCCTAATGCAAGGGATGCCGAGATCGCACCGAATAATTGTAATAGTCAGCTACCTGTGTCCATACCGCATTCGGCGGACAATTGCGTTATGTCAAATAATAACACTATCACAGTTTTTTTTCATAAAGTAAAACTATTTAAATTATTTAATGAATGCTACAAATATTAGAAAATATGTTAGGTTGAAAATAAAAATTAAAATACCTTTGGGAAAGAAAAAATTCATTAGGATCTATTACCTTATTACATTACATGATTACTTACTGTTAAAAACTCGCCCATTGTCGTAAATTTATTTTTTCTATCTCATATTGTTAAAATGTTGTTAAGCATGAGTAAATTCTCTAGAAATTTTAAATAGTTTAACTTTATCAAAATAAGACTGCGATGACGTAATTTTTAAGACCTTCTGAGGTGTCGGGTAAGGATAACGACTATTAGATATAGAAATCCTAACAAGTGCTACGCCACCAAGCTTTCTCATCATCAGGAGGGCTTTCCCTATTATTATTCAGTACTATTCCCTATTGCGAGCACTTTCTTTTCATTAAAGGTATGGCATATAAACAATCACTATGTAGAAAATAAAGCAAACACTTTCGAGGCGACTGCGCATACTAAAATGAATTGAATTTACAAGAATGATTTAGAGAATAAACTCCATAATATTTTTATGAATTCAGAACTGAATCTTTTGTTCAGTTGAAACAAAAATCATCATTTTCAGAGAACATGTTTAAATGATGATATTCAAAGTCATAAGAAACAAATATGTGATAATTTTAATAATGGAAATGTATTTTTATTTGGGAAAAGATGCTAATTATCTGTTTACAGCATCGGTGGCAATGCCAAGAGTGGATCTGCTCTCACCGCTCTTATGAAAACACACATTGACGACATTACTGTATAGCTGTGATATCGGAAGCCCCATTTTAATATTTCTAAATGCCATCTAGACTCCAGGTAAATGGAACTCCTACTGACTGGTTCCGTCAGGTGAAATATCTTGGATTCACCATCGACCGGTATCTCTCCTGGAAGCAACATATACTACTGGCAAAAAGTATTGCAAGTTTAAGAAATCTAATCATCGTTTCAAGAATAAACCCAGAAAAAATAGACAGAAAATTTGCCAGATTCAATGTTTTTGAGAATTTATGTAGTATAATTAGAAAGAATACATCTGAAAATCACCAAAAAATCAAATGAGAACTTCAAAAACCAATAATTTAAGTAAGCACCATGAAACACAGAAGGAAGTATTGTAAAACATTGTGGATTCCATATCTAAAAGAGTGGCTGTTGTGATCAAAGTCAAGGCTGCTCAGCAACATAATAAATGATCTTTAGTTCAATTGCATTTATTTATTATCCTCTTTTTGCAGAATAACTTTAAATTAAGTCTTCATTTAATTTTATACCGGAGAGCCAAAATGGATTATGATTTCTATAATAACCTATATATTTTTATGCTATTTTTTCAATAAATTCAATAATTATTTTTGTTCTTTAACTTAATGCTATCTTGACTTTGAAGTAATTAATTTAACATTTTGACATTAAAAAATATCAATTATATGAATTTTTAATTTTGACGGAGGGGCGTAATCTTGAAAAGGATTAGATTTCTGAAACTTGCAATACTTTTGACCGGTAGTGTATATCCACTGCTTGTGGCAAGACGACAGGTGCTTTCAACAAATTGAGCCGATCATTTCTGACAAGGATCTTACACACATGTCTTACAATCAACCCTTCTATATAAAGAATTCATTCAATCAACAGCTGCTTAAGGAGTTCCAGTTTGGGCATATTCAATCCGATCCTAATGACTAAAATGTGCTTTAACAATGTGCTTGGCGACTTTTTTTATACAGTGATAAGTGCGCGAAGCGTTGTAAATTCCATGTTTAAAAGCAGTAGAAAAACCTTGGAGGAGAGAATAATATTTACTCTACGTTCCGGGCAGGTCGGAATCCAAGATACGCTGCGCAGAAACGCGCCAGTTCGACAATTTCTTAATAACCTCCCGTCAGGCAGTATGCTAAAGGAAATTTTCTCCAAAACTATTATTGAAGAAATACCTCAGCAATTAAGAGGGAGTGAAAATAATATTATTAATGAAGTGTGTGGAAATATTTTCGAAAACATACTCTCAGATAACATATTGAAGTCAGTTATAATAGAACCTGAAAATGATGATTGAACTTTTATTTATGTAAATAATCGAATATTAGGCGCGGATCTAAGGGAAGGGCGATCGCACCCTCCTGGGCGAAGTCCAAAAATCTGTTATAATCTGTTAAAATATATTATGAAAGTATAATGAAAATTATGTAACCTTTTTCTGAGGGGTGTATTGCGGGTAATACTCCCTGTTCTTTTTAATCATCGCTCAGATATAGATTTTATCAATAAAATAATTAATTACAATACTTGGTATAATTGATTATATTAATTAATTATAAGATGATTTTGCGTTTTCTACCCCCCCCCCTGTTTCAGGTACAAAATCGCCCTCTCCTTGAGTAATTTCTAGATCCGCCCCTGTGGAATATCGTATTAATAGAGAACATATCACCGTAGCTACGATAAAATAATTTGCTATGATGACAGTGAAATCAATAACTATCCAGTAGAGTTTTAAAATTCTTTGACTGTGATTGTTTTTTTGTTTTTTTTTCTTTTCTTTTCGGTTAGCCGGGAGCAAGTGAAAAATTCCAAATAATTGTGATCTGCGCGTATTCTTACAAACCTAAGGCGATTTCCAGTACATAGTTGTTTATCCCTATCCATATTTTGGAACTTTAATTTGAATTGGTATTTTTATTCAATTCCACACGTTTTCAGAAATTCCCCATTATGTAACTAATAAGCATACAGATTTCTTTTTAGTATATTGATATTTTTGTATTGATTTAATTCTGTATCTAAATACTATTTTGTATACGGATCAAAATTTCCGCCTTTTTTTTTGGGGGGGGGGAAGACAGTGTTTCTGAAGTAGTCTTTAAAAGTTTCCCAGGAAAAACAGTTGGCGGGACTTGCACCTGGGTAAAAAAATAACAGAGTTTGGCACCACATAAGTTAGTAAATTGCATCGTTATAGAACTTAAATACAAAGAAACTTAAATACAAAGGAAGCATTAGTCCATGGACAGGAATGCGCATCAAGTTTATACATCATAACGCTGTTGATTGCGAAGTTTGAACTGGAACCGCAGGCAATAAAAGAATTTTAATTCCACTTAGAAAATATTCTAGTACTATTTTACCATATCCTTTCAAAAAACACAATTTCCAAATATACCTGCATTTGCGATGATAGTAAATAAACTCAAATACAATCATTCGAAAAACGGGCAAATTTATTGAGGCAGCAAAGTCAGTAGCACCCCTCAGCAAGTAGACTTGAATCATTCGACTTTTTAAGATTTTATAATCCCAAACATAATGGGCCTCTAACCGAGGATAGTTCAAGGTTCAATTTGCGGAAGGGGCCACTAGACTTTTTAGATCAGCTTATATTGTTCAAAATGCAAACTGAACGCGTGAAATCCAAGGTCGGTAGAGGGAGATGACCCTATGACCCATTCACTGGAGCTGCCTCTGTATTTAGCAAAATACGATGGAGTTTTTACATAAAGACCGTCTTCACAGAAAAGTGTGGTGGTTGTAAAATGAAATTATACAAAACTGGTCTCTAAAGACAAATAGTCTCTTAGCCAAGGAGGTCACTTTAGTAGGTTCCAGTGTATATAGAATAGTGAGACATATTCTTTGCCAGAAGAACTTTATTCACACTCCAATTAAAAAAAATAATACTAATGCTTTATGGTCGAATTTCGACCTCTGACAGACAACTAGTTAGGTTAAATTCTAAAGCTCTTCAAATTAAATCAAAAAGTACCTACAACATTTTCATTAACATATATGCATGCGCACTTATCTTGTGATTCAAAATTCTTTTTCAACTTTTTCAACAGACAGTATGAAATCGCTATAGGAATATACAGGTTGTTTCAAAACTAGAGGTACAAAATACGATGGGGCGATAGGGTACATAATAAGAAATCAAAATGACAAAGCCATGCGGGTCATAAACGCCCTTTTTAATTACCTATTATTAATCACTGTAGGGAAAATATTAGAGTGTTTGTCTAATTTCTTAACCAAGTTTCATAAACAAGAGGCTTGTCCCCAAAATTTTCATCCATGAAATGTCATAGAATTTTTAACCGCTTAACGCATTAAGCCCCAGCACCCCTTGAACACTTGCAGTTTAATTATGGCCACCCGGTACATATCTCAGCCGCTTCCGAAAAACAAGCCTTCATTATCAGTAAACGGTAACTTTTTGGGTTATTTTTTTGAAATCGTGGTGTACAACGTGTAATATATTCTATATCAAAAATTCCTGTTAAAAAAAAGTGGTTAATATATTCCGGACTAGTTGGTAGCCTTGGTCACGAATGTTTTTTTTTCTTCCTTAAACGCTATTTCGATAAACCAGAATAACATAGTTTAAAATTATATGTTTAAATCACATTTTCGACTCTCCAATGGAACATTCGAATATCCGTGATCCTTCACGATTCCTCGGGAAGCATCTCCAGCTTCCTAAGATGTATTGCTTATTACTGTCACTGTGGTGGTGCGGCAAGCGTTCCTGTGCTTGCAAGCACGCAATATTGTGTAGGCATATCTCTTGTGGTGTTTGAAGAAATATTAATTTTTTTCATACGCAATATAGATGTTCCTATCAACCTGATTCTTTAACAAATATTTTAAGTAATTATAGCATTTTAACACCGCCAAGATCAATATTGCTAAACAGGATATTTTATTCATTAAATATTTCAATTGCTAATATCTTCAAACTGCTGAACTTTAAAAGTTTCAAACCTGATAGCAAAGCGAATAAGGAATTTGAAACATAAACGACATTGCGTGTTATTATTAGGCACTGTTTATGTGGCCTTAAGGGTTGGATCAGAACTCAGTGGAGCATGTATAGTCTATGTATAGTCGTAAGTACAGTCTACATACGGTAATGGATATAATACGAGCCATTTTTATCGTACTGATCTACACTTTCTGCATATAGAAGGCCTAACGAATGCAGCTTTCACGTCAGCGCTAAATCGTCTAAATCATCGCAGTTGCACCTTCAAAAAGTAAAACTGTTTAAAATTTCTGTTGATTACTACAAGTATCAGAGCATAGCTTAAATTAAAGATAAAAAAAATACCTTTTTGCTACAAAATGATTCATTGCGATCTACTTCTGTCTCTTATTAGATCTAGCGATGACGTCAAAACTTCAGCTGTACGGCTTTAGAACTAACTTAGCAACAAAAACGAAACTTAGAACGACGATCTTTGGCAGAGGCGTGGCCCAACCCGATCATACCACATTTTACCTCGACTTTCTTTGTGACGAGATTACTCAAGAGGGGACAAAGACTACTTCAACGTATGGTTACCATGTTGGAAAGAACAAAAAAGCAAGGGAAAACACTGCATACAAAAATCCAGGGGGGGGGGCATTGCCCCCCTTGCCCAATGCTGCCGGCGCCCATGGTTAAACATCTTCTAAATGTCAAAATTAATTCTCAACTTCTGTGTTGTGATTTTTATGTCATTAAAACCAAGAATTCCCGAAAAAAGCCATGCGTAAGGAAAAATAGGACGAAATTAATAAAGTTTAATGTTCCAGTAAGGTAATGAAATGTCTTTAGTTATTTGTTAATGTTTAAAGTAATTTCAAAAATACTGTAAAATCTCGTTACAATGAACTAAACTATTATGAAGATTAATGAATAAAATAATTTTATCAAAGGAAATTTTCAAATTAATGAATAAAATGCTTTTTTCAAAGGAAATCATTAGAACTAATTAAATCGATGAAATTTCTTTTTTATGAATAAAATATTTTTATGACAGAAAATCATTACAACTTTACTTTTCCCAAACGAAAAGGTGATGGGGGCCCGAAATGAGACTGAGCTTCCCCTCACTTCAGAGGTTAATCGGGCCCTGTTTGTACTACGCGCGCGATCTGGTTACTACTTTAAAAAAATACCTAAAAAATATACTGTTTACAAAAAGTCGTCCATTATATTCCGCAGTAGTTGGTAGCTGTCTTCTGGAATTCCTCTTTGCGCAATTCCAGACGTAATTACGAAAGACGTATAGACATATATGGAGCCATAAACAGTACATGTATCAGTATTCGGTTATTTATTTTTACTATCTAAATTAATGAAAATTCTTCATAGATGATAATATATCTCAGTTTTTGTTCAATATTCATTGCACAGATTTTTGTTAATTTTTTACTGTATAGAAACAATAACATCTAGGAAGATACTTTCATTCGCAGGGATTCATTGTTACTTTAAAAATATTTCATGTTTTATTTACTTATTCCTTCTCAACATGTAAATGAAACAGACGATGAATATTTTTCTGAAATTTTGACTTTATTTTAATTTAGAGTAGCAACACCTATATTCAGTTTTTAAGTAAATAATATTGGCGTAAATTATCTTTATCATCTCAGACTTGCTTTTACGTATGATCCACAGTTTATAATACATTTCTTGTATTTGATGATTTCCATGTGTAAAGAATCAATAAAAGAGACAGCCAGCTGATTAAATATGTAAATTCTGCAAATTATCAATTTTTACATTCCAACACCAGTATTTGTTAAGAGTTCTTGTAATAAATAATATCAATTAATACCTTGAATAAATGCGGTACGTAAGTATCGCCACATAGCGTCTCAACTCTCCCGTTGAATTCTTCACTATCTGACAGGCAGTGTTTCTAGAAGGCGGTGAGTAGGACGTAATGAAGGTATGGGAATTTGATTTGGGTGAATAAAAAAAGTCAGTTTTAATACTCGCCAACAGGGGGCTTTTTTGGTGATCTTGGGGGATTTTGTGGTGCTACTTAGGGGAATTTGAAACATTTAGTTAGTCGTGATAAGCTAAGACCTTTACCTGACCATAAAGAGAGCATTTCACAGCATGTTCGCAACATTTTCCTGGACACTGCGGTCAGCTGTGGAACATGCTCTCTTAAGATTCCAGAGGGTAGCTGACAATAATGGCTGTCACGTTGAATATGTTTTTTGTAACAATATTTGTAAACTATAATAAATGTGTGCCAAATGTTTAATTCCTCAAAAAACGCCCCCTGTTGGAGAGCATCTGAACTAATATTTTTCATTTCCTCATATTCCCATACCTTCATTATGTCCTAGCCAAAATGTTTTAACTTTCTGAACAATAATTTCGTCTGTAGATGACTTTAAAATAGGGTTGTTTAATTTCGGACAACCTGAACATTGGAATACAAAGAAAATGTAAATCCATTTCTTACCGTTCCAAAAATATATCTAGCCGTGCAATAAATGTCTTCAAGATGCAGCAATTCATTTTATAGCTGAAATTTATAACTGATTCGGAATGATGTTCTTTTGTCAAGACCAAAAAATTAATTTCAGAAATCATCATAGTGAAAATACCATACTTGCAAGAATTCCGGCTATATAATTAACCACTTTTTATAAACAGTATATTTTTATGTATTTTGTTCAATAGAATCTCGGCCATATAATTAACCGCTTTTTACAAACAGTTTACTATTTTTATGTATCTTGTTCAATAGAACAACCAAACCACACTTCAATCATCCACTAAACGCAGAAATTTTTGCTAGATTCTAACACAAAAATTAGCTTTTACAAAAAGTGGTTAATTATATCCGGAAATGCTGCAGCTGTGAAATATACCAATATGGCTTTGTTTGACTATGAAAAGCGTTGGTATTCATATATATACTTATCAAAACATTCATATATATACTTATACATATTCAAAAACTTTCATATATATACTTATTTTGTAGATATATGAAAGTTTTTCAATATTGTTTCTTGCGCAAAGCTGTGAAAGAACCCGTTACGAATCTAAAGGTATTCTCTTTACGCCTGTTTAATTGTTAATTAAAACTAAAGAGTATTTACAAAATGTAGTTATTTCTAGTCCGCAGCAGTTCGCAATGCTGATCAGAACTGTCATTTCAGAAAGTATGACTTTTAAATAAAACATGTATTTTAAATGTTATTCTATGGAGAAAAATCCTGCGTAGGTAGGATAATCCAATCGCACTGTGGTAAAAGTTTAAATTTAACAAATACCTTTATCAAATGCTTGCACGTTAGACAAAACTTAGATGAATAGATGATATATGATATAGTATAACACTTAGTATGTTTGAGGTTACTTTTTTTCTTACCATAATGTTTTGTAGGTAGAGTTTGAGACTTACCTTTATTCACTCACAGGCTAAGTGAATTTTCATTTTAAAAATATGTATTTATTCCATAATACCAGAATTTTTCTGATCATAATTAATAATTTTTCTTTAATTTTTATCATAGATAGTAAAATATATTTACACTTTACATATGTAATGCATACATTATGGATTACATATTTATACGTTTAAAATTATGGAATATTTTTGGCTTGTAACTTTCATTTTATTTTATGCTCATATAAAATATATTCACATTAGGGCCTTCATCTGTATTACAAATAAGTTTGATATAATGTGAAAGAAGCGTGAAAATTAAAGGAAAACTTCAACTCTGACAGTAAACTATAGTTTTCTTGACATGTCATGACAAAATTTGATTACGTGGAACAACTAGGCCATTGAAGGCTACATTTCCAGTTTCTTAGTTGAATCCTTTTTTGTTCAAACATTAAATAAATGGGGCCTCCATGTGAGGCGTCAAGCAAATCTTTTCTTTTTCAATGTAAATAATTAAACAGCAATATGTACAGAGATAAAAAATAAGATAACAATACAAACTATTGGTAACGAACAAATTGTAGACACAAAAACACGAAAACAGTTATTAAAATAGTGGTTGCAAAGTTCCTAGTCTTTATTTAAGAGTAAGACCGCCTTGGTTCTTTTACAGATTACTTCTACTCGAAAATCGTAATCTGGCAATAGTTCGTTCGGATCATTACCGAGATTGGTGAAGAAATTTTCCCCAATCTGATGGACAATTTTTCTAAAGGCAGATATGCCGAATCCGCCGGATTGCAGTATTAGGTAGGTAACCTGAGTCCACGTCGCATTCGTCGGACAATTCCGTTGTGTTTTCGTGATAATATATCTAGATTGGTTTTGGCGGTATATCCCCAGATTTGGCTGACGTAAGTCGCCGCAGGAAGCACTATGCATTTATATAATTTAAACTGTACTTTTCCAAGCGCATTTTTAGACTTTTCTAGTTTCACCATTCTCTTTTGTAGTTGTATTAAATATTTACTTCTTAAATTTACATATTTAGAAACAAACTGCATCTGACATAATGCTGAAGATTTAATATATAGCTGGATCCAAAGCTTAATCGTTGTATTTCCGTTGTAACTATTTAACACCATTAATATCAACGCTGGAATCTAATTCCTCGCTGCTTAAGCATAGTGTATGGCAGGTATAATTTATAAGTGCTCTCGTCCGAACTCTAATTTCTATAGGGAATGGATATATCACATTTCAAAATCAGCACAGAATTACGAAATGTGAATTGTTAAGTGCTTTATTGGCCTTAGTTAGGGATTTGCATTAAACAATACAGAGTGATTGATTTGGATGATTCTTTCGTTTAACTAGCGCTTAAAAGAGCAAAATAGTATAGGAAAATGATTGTAAGGAATTGAAATAACGCCTAGATATGATTTTGGTATCTTGAGCAATAATCCAGTATAGATACTAAAAAAAAAACACCATTTATAACGACAAAAATCAAATTTATTTTTTTTGTTACAAAATAAACTGAAATTTAAACTTAGAAAAATTATTGCAAGTTTATGTGAACAGGACTTCCTCCTTTTCACAAAGGTATGTTTAAAAAATTATTCAACCTGTATTGCAGTAAAATTTTCTGAAGCTTTCATTTGAAATTCTAAGTGTTAATAAAGGTTTTCTTTTCTTCACGTTTAAAAGTACCTTATTTATAGAAAATTCATTGTAACCATTGTTAAAATTTGCAGACACGGGCGTCTGTATATTTATTGCATTTTGAAGGAAGTGGGAAAGTAGAAAATACTTCTAAATCAAAGGAATCTGAACTTATTTACAGCTCATTGTAGTGACAGTTGCAACAGGAATTATGCTATACTCAAATATTTTTTACGGTTGCATCTATTCTTCATTTTTTGCGTAGTTTCTTAATTATATCTAATCACTATGTTTTTGATTAATGACTACAAATCACCGTGGCACAATTTTAATGTATTAACAAGCATTGGCTATACACTAGTAAAATTTAGTACAGCTTTTATGATGACTTCAAAATATTTTTCAGAAAGTTAACGCATTAGCTTAACATTTCATTTTCGCCGTTACAACGATCTAGGATATTTAAAAATATTTTGAATTATTATTATCACATTCCCAAACCTAGACTACAAAGTACCATTCTGACATTGCGGTTATGTCTTTCAAAATTACAAAAAAGTGCAGTTTAGAAAAGAAAAGTTTCGATCGTATAGAACAAACCATAGCAATTAAAATATTTTAAAACTTCAAGACACCGCTACTTAAGTATACAAATAACTCTGCACTTCCTCCAAGGAAGATGATTCCCTTTTGCAGCGTTCTTATTATGTACTTGGGAAGAGCACTTACGTATCGAACTGGGGAATCGGTCTTATATGCGAACCAGTGAATCACTGAGAGTTGCCGATTACTAGATTCAATCTGTGTCGCGACAATGGAGATTAATTTCAAGAGCATCGTATCGAGAATTTATCTCCAAAATCACGTTGAGAATTAATCTCTGGAATTACAAAGTAATTGATCCCCTGAGCTCTGACTACGCACAATGCAGTTTGACTCAGCTAAGGAAAACTATCAGAGATATTTCCCGAAGACGGGATTGCAGGATAATTATGTTCTCGGTTCTAACAATGCAAAAAGGTTTCGAAATAAATGCCATTGTCATGTTTTAAGAGTGACGCTGCATTGCTTTAACTGCAAGTAGCTTCAAATGTTGCAACTACAAATTCCATTTTAACGTAATCCGAGGACTGATGCAGTTAGGATGAAGCTATGCCGATCTAGGAGCTAAAAGTTTATTAAAAATAATATGTTCGGTAAATTAATGTTTTTGAATACGGTGTAATCACGACGAATCAAGTAAACTAGACTATATCGGTTATTAAGTCATAAATACGATTTTAGAATGAAAGAGTGTTTGAAAATTATATCTAAATGAAGGTAATTTTGAGACAACTTGGAAAAAAATATATTCTTGCTTACAGAATCGTATTTTGAATAACTTCAATACCTATCGAAGGTATGAAGAGGTGGACAAACTAACATCCATTCCAAGACGCGATTCAAACACGGATACAAGGAGTGAAAGAATGTTTTTTATGCCACAACACCACCTGGGCGGCTATTTACATTTTATGGAATGGCGTTTTAATACTATGTTATATTAATAAAGTAGTATTACTAAAACATGATTCCTAAAAGCTCAGGAATATATCGGTTGAATAAATTTTAATGAGCTAAATTATCCATACATCTCTACCGTGTATCATATGGAAAATATTCAAATTTTAAGGAACGAACACAGTAAATAGCTGCCAACAATTCCGAAACCAACCACTTTTTGTAAACCGTAAAATTTAAAATATCTTTTCAAAATTCAGTCTACTCGCTAACCATGATAATATTTCTGTATTCTATGACAAAATTTGCTGTTCGTGTAAAGGTATCAACTGCACCCCGTTTTGTTAGTAGCTGCGGTAGTGTAAAATGATTCTAAAAAAATTAAATACTATATTAAAATTCCTGTAGTATTAAGGTAGATGTAATGTTACTAGGCCTTGTCTTTACTCACACTTTAGGATTTCTAAGGATATAAATAACTCTATAATTAATTTATATATTCCCCATTACATTTTTAATGGGTATAGTGATGAACAGAAGGGAAATTATTTTAAAAATAAGTGATGGATATGTAAGTAAATAATTTTTAGTGGCGCATTCTCCAAATACTGCCGCAATTATTCGGAATTCTTTTAAAACTTCTCAATTACAAGGCTTTATAAAGTAGGTCATTTATCAAGAACTATATTTCTTCTTCAGTTACGAAAATTGCTGATAATTACAAAAATTACAAATTTCTGTTACAAATCGAATGCATCTAGCATTTTGCAAATAAATTTTTGCCATCGGCCGTCTCCCATATTCAACCAAATGCATCCACAAATTCCTCTGGCAGGAAAGCAGATGACATGCGACATGAAATCACCTTCTTTGAAAAAATTATCATATTTTGAGAGTAATTTATAAACCTTATGACTTACTGAATATGGTGTGGATTATGACTACTACGGAATACGATTTACCACTGTTTAGAAAGAAGAATTTTCGGCTAAAAATACAGCAAAACTTTTTTTTTAATCTTCGCGAGGCGGTTGATATCTAGTTTGGAAAAAAACGCTTAAAAAATATACTGTTTATAAAAAGTGGTTAGTTATATTCGGAAGTAGTTGGCAGCTGCCCAGCAAACACACTACTGCCCGCAACATGACGGCCGGGTACCCGTCGTGCTGGCAAAGTGCCGTATACCGGGACAAAGGTAGATTGCCATCGTCTGGAAGTCGCTGGAGTAACAGTGTCTGAAAAGTGCATATGCGCCAGTACATAACTAGTAACGGCGAACTGCCATGTGTCTATGACATGCACATAAAAGTTAACGGCGTGGTACTGCTTAAAATGTACCGGGCCAGCAATATTTGGCAGTAATGGGCCTGTATATATTTCGTAGTGTTGGCATAAAATTTCGTTATTTTAATTAAATAATATTGTTTCACATTCATACTGTGTAGAAGTGTTAGGGGATATAAGTTCCGGGCACCCAAAGGCAGGATCACTGTTAAGATTTTTTTTTTTTTTTGAGGGGGGGGGGTTGTAAGCGGAGACGTTCATATTGTGCCTTCAAATATTTTAGTACTAAAAACTAAAATAATACAAACGAGTTCAGTATGCTATAAAAATGTTTACTACACCGACAGTGAAACCCCCACTCTGTATATGACAGTATATAACCCCCACTATGTACAGGATTATGAATTTTAATCTTAAAATTTTTATAATTTATATTAATTTTTTACAATTTTGCTAAACTTTTCCTGAAAAACATATTTGGAGACTTTTTTTCTACGTTAAGCCCCTTTTAAAATCTACCGAATTAGGGTGCAGAAATATGTTAGAGAGTATTACACGAAGACCAGTCAGAGTTTAATTTGCATGAGAGCTCAGATCCTGTACTTTTTTTTTCAGAGAATTTTAGATTAAATTAAAATTTTTAACAGCCTACATAATTGCTTCTACTGATATTTTTTTATTATATTAAATAGAGCAGTGATAAAACAAAAGATTACTTAATTTTTAATATAAATTAGGGTATTAATGCTTAAATTTACAATAAAACAAATTAGAGCTCCTGCAGTTATTCTGCAATTATTAAGCAATAATGAAACAGTATTTTCATGTAATAGTCAAAAATACGGAATGGGGTTCATTTAGGAATTTTATTTTCTTTATGCGGTTTCGATTGCTCTGGAATCAAATGCTTTATTAGCGCACCCTTTTACGGGCCTCTCCATATGTCAACGAAGGAATGCTAAGTCAACTTATTTCCCACGGTTTCGAGATAAGGCACCAAGAATCGAACTGATATCGTGGATATGGCTATATTAAGTCAGATTATTTATACGAAGTACAAATGCAGAGCTGCCAAGTCTCCGGCTTTTTCCGGGAGATTTCCCACCACAATTTTTAGACAGTTTTATTTAGCGTTAAATATTTGGACTTATTTTAACAATAAATTTATAAGTAAAAATTAGTGGTGGGAAATCTCCCGAAAAACGCCGGAGACTTGGCAGCTCTGCAAATGAATTTTTTATGCATTTGAAGAAAGAAAAAAACTTGCTTGTCTATTTTAATCTGAGATGTGCAAGATAGCCTATATATATATATAGATATGTATATGTGTGTATAATGCACATAACATATTTTTTAAAACGCGAAGTTAATATTAGTGTGTGTGTGTGGGGGGGGGGGGGGTGGTCTGCTAGCTAAATTGGCGAGTTTCATTAAAACGGAAGTGGTGCGTTTACGTGTCCAATAAGTATAGTAACCCTCTTTTCTTTTGATGTGTCATTTTGTTTCGCAAATCTTGAAACGTTGAGCGGGAGGCCAGTTCACATCTGGAAATACGTATGAAGAACGCTTTTTAGGATATAAAGTTTTCCGGTCGTAATTTTAGAACTTTCGAGAAGGTTTATTGGTATAGACTAGTGAGATTTCTCTGTTAGGAGCGATAATAATTATAATTGCTTCGATAGTGAAGTCTCGTTAGTTAAGGATATACAGCAACTGGATTTACAATTTTCCAGTTGGATTTTCCAGTTTTTAAACAGTCGGGAAAATATTACAGGTAAATTTTTACTTCCACTGTTTTTAATGTACATACTTTGTCCACCGTTAACTTTTGCAACTAATTTAAAGATTAGGCGACTTTTTGAACAAAAAAAATGTCATCTTCATACTGTTTCCAAATTTTGGCTACTTGTACCTTACTCCAGGCGACTAATTTGAAAATCTGGTGTTGGTTTTTGTCAACTCCTTTTTTTTAAAGTTGCTATTGAGCTTTCAGCAAACATTCTAATCTGTTTTTTTAATCGTGCTATAAAAATAAATGTATTATATGTTCTGATATATATATATATATATATATATATATATATATGTAATGTATAAAAAGGTAATTTGGGTTTTACTAGTTTGGGTATTGTTCAAGCGGGTACTTTCACTGTAAGTTTTGCTTTCCTGTGTTACTTGCCACGCGCGCTCTGGAGCTATGTTTTATTTTTTTAGTTAATTGCCAGATACCAGATCCTTGATTCTGTGTTCTTTTTAGTGTACACGTGTCCCCACGCCTTTGTAGCCCCGGATGCGGGTCATGTTGGTAAATGTGTGTTGTTCGATTAGAGATAAGAGAGAGGTGGAGTTATGTCTTCGCAAACCACGTGGTGTGGTGAGCGTAAATACACCCGCACATCGAAAATCGAGAGACTTCTGCCACTGGATCATTATCAATTTGTTCAATCCTTCTTAAATGAAGCTAAATTAAGCATGCTTATTTCTTAACTACAAAATCATTAAAAAATGTTGCTATTTTGGGAACTAAAATTGAAAAAATGGCTACTAAACAGGTGACATTTTTTAAGTCGTTGAGGTTACTAATGATACTTATTTTAGTGTATAAAAGTACTTTCCTCCATAAAATTTGAATCATGTAGTATACAACAGGTATAGATACAGAAAATTTCTTTTCAGAATAGCTAACATTTAAAAAATAATTTTATCTAAACAAAATGTACAATAAAGCAAAATGTTAGCCTAATGTTATGTAATACCATAGTACAATTTTATTTATTATTACTTCCTGTAAGATTTTGTTTAGTACATACACACACATATATATATATATTTCAACCATAAAGTATTATAACTCATTTATAAAATCTCTAACTCTGAAATATTGAAATTACACTGTTTATAGGTGATTTTATGTTGGTTATGAAATGTGTTACCGCCTCTCTCATAAAAAAATCTTTTGCGACTACAAATTGCAGTTTATGAAAATTGCACTCAATTCACTAATGATAGACGCACATAATTTGCAAACGATTGACCAACGGATTTTGCTGTTTTTTATCTTTCATTTATGTTGTTTTTTATCTTTCAAAATGTTGCCTTAAGGAATGTTTTTTTTTTTAGGGGGGGGGTGGAGGTTGATAAATAAGCCCCCTACCCCGAATCCGCACTGGCTCGTATTTTAATTAAGGCAGTATTACTGTAAATAGGCACTAATCCGGTACCGTGCCATTAGATTGTAGTCACTGTTAAGATACCAGGCCAGTGCCTTTATTTATAATAATAGCCGGCACCCGGCCGTTTCATTTTGGGCATTATAAACTTAATGGGTCAGTGCCTTTATTGTGAGTAGCGGCCAGCACATGCAGTATGCCAGCAGAGTGCCGTTGCCTTCCCGAGCTTCTGGCAAGGTACTTCTCGGGCGACCACTTATGGTACGATTCAGTTATTTTTTTGCAGTGCCGGGCCGGTGCTGGACGTAAAGGCAGAAAGGCGCTGGCAAGGTACTGCGCCAGCAGGTGTGTGTTTGCTGGGTGTGCTTATGAAAAGTTTTTTGTTACAACGTAAAAATTTACTTTCTCTATATTAGTACGTATTTTTTCTTGTCATGAAGACAATTCAAATGATTGATGATTTTCAATTCACAGGTCAGTAAATGACATGTTCGTTTCAGCTACTCAATTTCACTAAAGATAAAAGTAAAACACCACATAATATATATGTGTGTCTGTGTTAGTTAGTGTTAGTTATTGTATTTTAGAGTAAAAGCAGACCACGTACGTACACTCATATAGTGGTTTCAATATTGTATATTCAAAATACGTAATCTGCTAATGAAAAACACGCAGTTATAATTTCCTAAATAATGTGCCAACAGCACATGGAATGTGTTTAATGTTACCGACCGGCTAAATTTGGAATCTAACTTACAGCAGTATTCCCTGAAATTCCAACCTGATATATTCCAAGAAGTGAATAATATCAATAAGCTTACCTGACACTTTAGCTATATAATAAGTAGAAAATCGCTGCGTAGAAGAACGTGGTTAAACTGTATAACATTAAAACCGCCAATTTTTTTTAAGTGTGTGTGTCTTTTTTGAAAGTATTGTTTAGACTATTTCATTTGTATATATGTCTGGATTTAAAAATCTCATTTTTCATTTTAAAAGTGCAAAAAACAAAGAAATTCTACAGTAAAGACTCACATTTAGAATGTATTGTGTAAATAATATAACCATACTAACACAGTTCAACAATTAAAAGGAATATTTTCATTAACTACCATACTTGCCAACTTGGAAGATTTCATCGGTTCCTCCATTAACTTCAACTTCGCAATTAGATCTGCACGATCTTAATATCATTTACAAAGTCCAAAATTTTAATGTAAAATAAAACTTTGTAAAAGTTGTGGTGGAAAACCGTACGATAAAATCGGAAAAGTTAGCAGCTATGAGCTACGTATTGTTAAAATGTTTCTGATTGTGTTTGAGGAGAAAAACATTTATACTACGTGTCAACTGATATGGAATGAATTTACTGTTTGACTCCATTATCTTTTCTAATATAAGCAGATATTAATGCCATTATACTGGTCAAATATACTTTTAGATTTCATACATTGTCTAGAAGCTAAATAAAAGTACTTCCTCTCACTTCGTTAAAAGAGGTTTTGAATTAATGATCTGTTGTAAAAATTCTCATTTACAAAGTCAATATCTTACCAGATTTTCGCATATTTTTTCACTCACTAAGAAATGAAAATCTATAAGTCCTTCCTTTAATCATTATTACCTTTCATGTAGATAGCTAATATCTCAAGTACTTTTACCGATAATTAATATAATAGCAAGTAGAAGAATCCATTTACTGATATTTCTTTTACTCCAAATTGATAAGAATGATTACTCAAATAGTTTGCTATGTAAAGCTGCACGGAAATCCAGAAAAGAGTTTCAGGTTAAATGCCTGTGGTTCCATTTCCTCTGAGATTTCGTTCTTTCCTTCTAAAGTGAATTGAAACGTTACATGACCCTACTGGATACAAATCTGATGGGAATCCATTCGGAGATTTTTACAGTAGAAAATAAAGGTAAATGTGTGCCATATTTAGACTGGAGAGAGGAAAATTTCGTACGTGTAAAATTTTATCACCTCGTTTTTTTTTTTAAACCTTTTCTTCCTACATTTCATGATTAACGTGTCTCAAGTTTTGCTATGAACCACATATTTTTCTTCAATTTTATTTTGTGCCGTTAATTTTACGCACGAATTCTCTCTGCTACGTTATTTTGCTTTATGTGGAGCTCATCCATTGCTTCTCTTTACACTGTAAAAATTCAAAGTACTTCTTCTGTACTGGAAAAAGATCATGCTAAAAATGACGTTCACCAAACAAGCATTCAAGTACTAACTGCATTTCTTTTCATAATTTTGTGGATTAGAATTCGATTTCAGATTAAATTTATAGTTATATGGATTGAAAATCACTCAGCTTGAAAGAAATAAAAATAATACTATATACCGTATGATGCACACTTTATGAAATTTGGGGATTAAATTACGCCACAAGAAAATTTCCCTTATACTTGAATAAATTTTTAATAATTGTGTATGTATGTACTTCCCCATATAGCATCGATCTTTAAAATAACGTTAATTTCAGGCGCTCCAGACAGAACGTCAATTCTATCCGTCTTTTTTCCGTTTTAAAAAACGTTTAGATTTCCCTACTAAGATAGCACATTGGCAAGTTATTAAATCCACATATTTAATACAAAATGCACATTTAAAATGCAATCATGCCTTACGTTAATTTGACGTAACAAGTTTAACTTTCAAACTGCGCTTCGGACAAACGTTAATTGAACGATGTATTTTAACGTTTAAAATGCGCTTTGTAGAAAGCTATTTGACGCTATTTTTAACAATAAGCTGCTCTGCGGAGAAATGTTAATTAGGCGAATTTTTCTCGATACAATGTATTGTTACGAATTTTCGGGGCAACCCGCTGCTCTGGGGCTTAAAATGATTTAAAATTCGTATTCTACGCTTCAAATAGATAAATTTTGCTTTTTGTTGCATCAAAATCGGCCAATTGGAACCGGAGATACGGAGGTTTCGCTTTCCCATATGTTTTTCTATGGGCTTCTAGAAATCTCGAGAAATATTAGTCCTAGAGCTTAGATCTCTTCACTTCTGAGGACTTATTTTTTGCGCCAAATTTGGCGATATTTCGCCAAAAGTCGCCAAGTTTGGCGACTTTTTGGTCATTTGGCGCGATTTTCCCAATGGGGCCTGGAAGTTGTTTTTCCTGCATTAAAAACGCATAATAACCTAACATTTCTCTTCTATGACGTAATCAAAATTCACGCTTTATGTAGAACCCTCGAGAAATTGACTTTTCTGGAAACCTCTTGTACCTCCTGCGCCGGCTATTTATAGAAGAGCGCGTCGCCCCGAGAGTCAGTTGCGAGCTGAACGCTCGATGTGTGAGGAGCTCTCGGTACGCTTGTTTTGTGTGAACTGATAGTGCTATAGAAGCTGTGTTTTAGCTTGCTTTGTGAAGCTGTTTTCAAAGTGCTGTGTGTAAATTCTTCATTGCTGTGTCTTAAGGGATTGTGTACTATATCCCTTGAATATTTCCACGGAATTTTTGCCTGTGAAAGTGACTTATTTTGGTGTGAGAAATACAGCATTTGTGAGAGCTTCTGATCCAAGCGGATTGTTAAAAGCACGTTACTGCTAGATTGTGCTTGTGAATTGTGTACAGCTGATTGTACTACGAAGATCTAGAAGCAATAAAGTTTGTGTTCCATCCTGACAAGTGACTTTTTACTTGAACTTTTTACACCACTGGACTTTAGAACGACGAACCCCAGGAGTAGCAGAGTAATTCCGCAACATTTGGTGTCAGAATCGGGATTCTAAAGAAGGACTTTAATTTTCCAGTTTATGGCTTTGACTAGACAAAAAATGGAAGAAAAACTTCAAAAGCTCATGAATATGATGCAGGAAATGAAATCCGGACAAGATGAGATAAAAAAAGAAATGAAAGCCGGACAAGACGAGATGAAAGCCGGACAAGAACAGATGAAGGCGGATTTAGAGAAGAAAATTGAAGCCGGACAAGAACAGACAAAAACCGGATTGGAGGAGTTAAAGGCCGCACACAATGAAGTGAAAATCGAATTGGAGGAGTTAAGAGCCGCACACGACGAGATGAAATCCGGACTCGATAGAAAAATAGAAGCCGGGCTGGAAGAAATGAAATCCGGACTGGAAAAAGTAGAGAAAAATCATGAGGAAATGGAGAAAAGAATGTCGATACTAGAAGAAAGCCAAGCAAGAAACATGAAAGAATTACGTGAAGAATTTAATAATAAAATCGAGGACAAATTGGATTGGAAAGAAAATATAGTTTCGAAGATACGGGAAGAATGTGAAGCTAAAATGGAAGAAAAATTGGACTCTCTCGTCAAGCTGGGAAAGTTACCGGAAAACATCAGACTGTCGTCACGCCGCCCAGCAGTGAAACTTACCACTTATGACGGAAAGACTCCCTGGGAAGCCTACAAGACCCAATTTTAATCGTCGCCAAGCAATGGTTGGAGCGAGTCCGAGAAAGCGGACCAACTGGCCGCTTCCCTTAGCGGAGATGCAATTAACGTATTGCAAACTATTGGAGCGACGAAGATAGGAGATTTTGACGCCCTCGCAAGTGCCTTGGAGATGAAATTCGGAGAGAAGTGCCAGAAAGAATATAGTAGAATCCAACTTAAGTCAAGGATGCAGAGATCTGGCGAGACCCTTCAAGAGCTGGCTTCGGACATAGATAGGCTGTGTCATCTAGCCTACATGGACCACCTTGATAATGTCCGAGAAGAAATGGCGGTACGTCATTTTATTGAAGCCATCCGTGATCCAGAAACCCAAAAGGCACTCATGTTGGAGGATTATCAGGATTTGAAGTCTGCTCTGGTGTTCGCAATGAAGCTAGAGGCAGCCCAGCGGGCCGTGAGAAAAGATCGGCATGCTGTTAGAGCGGTAACGGTCCAAGAGGAAGCTAACAAAGACACAGAGAGCGTCGAGAACAGATTGAAGAGAATTGAAGATCTCATAGAGCGAAAATTAAGATCCGATAGAACGAGAGATGGCCCAAAGAAAGTAAAATGTTGGAAGTGCAACAGCGAGGGGCATTTACGAAAATACTGTGACGCACAAAAGAACTCTCGTCGTAAAGATCGCAGTTATCAATGCACCAGAGAAGCCCATGAAGGAAGACAGAAAAGAGACGACTTTCAGGAACAGATGCTGAGGATATTCAAAAGCCCCGTTTGAAAGTCTTGCAGATTTCATCAGTGAATGGCGGCAGTAATGGACTCTTCGTACTGGGATATGTTAATGGTTCCCCATGCCACATGGTGATTGATACTGGAGCGAACGTAACCATCATAAGGACGGATCTGGCCAAGAAATTAAATTTGAAGATTATCTGGACTCCGCCCTCGCTGACCCTCCAGACTGTGACAGGTGACAAGATCGAAGTGGGCGGAAAAGCGCAAGTAGAAATCACGTTTGGGAATGCCAGATACGACCATGTGGTATATGTCGCCAATATTACAGACTCTTTTATTCTCGGACTCGACTTTTTAAAATCGCACAAATTTAACTTGGACTTTAAGAATAATGAGCTTCGTTCAGACTCAGAAGAAATAGCTGCGTTCGATATTAGAAATGAAACTGTTTTGCCTGTTCAGCAAATAATAGCCCAGACTGATATCACTCTACCTCCCAGAACTGATTCAATAATTTCTGGAACAGTAAAAGAAAGCAATAAATTCCGTTTTGGATTAATCGAACACCCAAGCAATAGTGATTCCATCAGAGGAGTACTTGTGGGAGCAACACTTGTGGACTTGTCGAGAACAGAAATTCCAGTTAGAGTAGTAAATGTGACGGACAAGTCGAAGGTGATAAAGAAAAATGAAGTGTTGGCGACATGCACTCCTGTTACCTGCATTAATAAGAACATCAACCAAACGACAGCTAAATCTTCCGAGTGCCTGACGAAGGAATTATTACAAGACGTGGAGTTAACGGCAGAACAGAGAAGCGCTGCGGAGAAAGTAATAGCTGAATTTGGAGACCTCTTCTCCCGTACTTCGGGTGACTTTGGCCGTACGAGCTTAACTCAACATAGGATAGATACAGGGAGCCATTCTCCCATCAAGCAACATCCTAGGCGGCTGCCGTTTGCTAAGCAAGAAGAGGTGAACAGACTTTTAGAGGAGATGCAGCGTGATGACGTCATCGAGCCGTCGACTAGTCCCTGGGCCTCGCCAATTGTTTTGGTCCGAAAGAAGGATGGTTCCACCCGGTTCTGCGTTGACTACAGACGTCTGAATGACATTACCAAGAAAGACAGCTACCCTCTTCCCAGGATAGACGACACTTTGGACACTTTATCGGGAAACGAATGGTTTTCCACTCTGGATCTGAAAAGTGGTTACTGGCAAGTGGAAATTCATCCCGACGACCGTGAAAAGACTGCGTTCACCACGGGACAAGGATTATGGCAGTTCAAAGTTATGCCTTTTGGACTCTGCAACGCACCTGCTACATTCGAGCGACTAATGGAGACAGTGTTGAGAGGACTTTCCTACGAAGCATGTCTCGTTTATTTGGACGATATCATCATCGTCGGAAGGACTTTCGAAGTGCATCTAGAGAACATCCGAAAGGTGCTGCAGAAATTAAAGGAGGCGAACTTGAAACTGAGTCCATCGAAGTGCAATTTGTTTCGTCGGGAAGTACGTTACCTCGGGCACATAATATCCGCCCACGGAGTCCGAACCGATCCCGAAAAGACGTCCGCAGTCCAGAACTGGAGTCGTCCCGAGAATATCCACGACTTAAGAAGTTTTCTCGGTCTGTGTACTTACTATCGAAAATTCGTGAAGGGCTTTTCTCAAATTGCAAGACCTCTTCACAAATTGACCGAGACTGGACAGAAATTTCTATGGACTGAGGAATGTGAGGACGCATTCAACGAACTGAAGACGGCTTTAACATCTTCGCCGATCTTGTCGTATCCTCACCCTGACAAGCCATTTATCCTGGACACAGACGCAAGTAAGGAGAGTGTCGGAGCAGTTTTGTCCCAGGAGATAGATGGCCAAGAACACGTCATTGCTTACTGGAGCAAATGCCTTTCAAAGGCAGAACGTAACTATTGTGTTACGAGAAAGGAACTCCTTGCTATCATTAAGGCCGTGGAGCACTTCCATCATTACCTGTACGGCCGAAAGTTCCTGCTCCGAACGGACCATGCCTCTTTAACCTGGCTTCTAAATTTCAAGAATCCGGAGGGCCAAATAGCCAGGTGGATACAGCGATTACAAGAATATGACATCGAGATACGTCATCGGAAAGGGTCATCTCATGGAAATGCAGATGCTTTGTCGAGAAGGCCCTGCATAGACAGTTGTCGCTATTGCTCCAGGGCAGAGAAAAATTACCATCTGAAACATCCCGTTGTCCGCCAAGTTACATCATCGGCATCATCTCAAGATCCCTGGAGTGACGAAAATGTTCGGGCGGACCAATTAGCAGACAGCGACATCAAACCTATTGTGGAATTTATGGAAAAATCCAGCGCTAAGCCCAGTTGGCAAGAAATATCATCTTACAGTCCGGCAACAAAACAGTACTGGGCTTTATGGGATTCGCTTCGCCTGAGAAATGGAGTCCTGTATCGTAAATGGGAGTCGGACGACGGCAAGATGCTCCGATGGCAGTTAGTACTCCCTCGCTCGAGGATTCCGAAGGTTCTAGAAGAACTTCATAATGGCTTAACTGGGGGCCATTTTGGCGTAATGAAGACCCTGCAGAAAGTTCGCGAGCGCTTCTACTGGGTTAGGGCTCGAGGCGACGTCGAAAAGTGGTGTCAAGCTTGTGACGCCTGTGCCGCCCGTAAAGGCCCGAAGAAACGAAGCCGTGGAAGACTACATCGTTATAATGTAGGAGCGCCTTTTGAGAGGATTGCCCTCGACATCCTGGGACCTCTTCCGCGAACTTCGGATGGCAACAAATACATCCTAGTTGTCATTGACTACTTCTCTAAATGGCCCGAAGCGTTTCCTATTCCCGATCAAGAAGCTACGACCGTAGCAGAGGTACTGGTGCAAGAATGGATTTCCAGATATGGAACCCCTCTGCAACTTCATTCCGACCAAGGAACGAACTTTACCTCTGCAGTCTTTAAAGGACTATGCCAACTTCTCGGAATGGACAAAACCCAGACTACGCCTTTACACCCACAATCCGACGGCATGGTGGAGAGGTTCAATCGTACAATTTTGAACAACCTCTCGCTCCTGGTATCTAGGAATCAAGAGGACTGGGACAAGAAACTCCCCCTGTTCCTGCTGGCCTATAGGAGTGCCGTCCATGAGACTACCGGCTTCACACCTTCCCAGATGCTGTTCGGCAGAGATCTTCGTCTTCCCGCCGATCTAGTGTTCGGCCGCCCTCCAGATGCGCCTTCATCGCCAGAGGAGTACGTGGAAAACCTTCGGGCACGGTTTGAAGATGTACATCATTTTGCTCGGGAGCGGATCAACCTGAACACGGAAAAGATGAAGACTCGCTACGACACGAAGGCTACGGGACACGAGTTCAACGCAGGTGACAAAGTTTGGCTATGGAATCCTACTCGACGGAAAGGCCTGTCTCCCAAGCTGCAATCGCCGTGGGACGGTCCTTACACAGTCCTAAACCGGCCGAATGACGTCATCGTACGGATTCGTAAGTCACCAAACTCGAAGCCAAGAGTTGTACATTACGATCGGCTAGCCATCTACCGCGGTTGTAATTAGCTCAGACTATGGTCACTATGGCGTACTTCCTCTTTTCTTTCATCTCTCATTCCTTTCCTGTCTTTCTCTTCTCTTCCTCTTTCTTCAACTCTTTTTTTTTTCTCTCACTACTTACGCCATGTTTAGTGTACATATTTGTAATATATTGGATTTTATTAATGTGTATTTGCTTATTGTGCTATTTATTGATTACTTGCTTGAATTATGTTCTTAAGATCTTGTTAAGTGTAATACAGTGTAGGTACCTGTGTGACCTCCTAACTAGGGATTGTACTGCCCGGGACGTGCAGTCCTTGGGAAGGGGGCAATGTTACGAATTTTCGGGGCAACCCGCTGCTCTGGGGCTTAAAATGATTTAAAATTCGTATTCTACGCTTCAAATAGATAAATTTTGCTTTTTGCTGCATCAAAATCGGCCAATTGGAACCGGAGATACGGAGGTTTCGCTTTCCCATATGTTTTTCTATGGGCTTCTAGAAATCTCGAGAAATATTAGTCCTAGAGCTTAGATCTCTTCACTTCTGAGGACTTATTTTTTGCGCCAAATTTGGCGATATTTCGCCAAAAGTCGCCAAGTTTGGCGACTTTTTGGTCATTTGGCGCGATTTTCCCAATGGGGCCTGGAAGTTGTTTTTCCTGCATTAAAAACGCATAATAACCTAACATTTCTCTTCTATGACGTAATCAAAATTCACGCTTTATGTAGAACCCTCGAGAAATTGACTTTTCTGGAAACCTCTTGTACCTCCTGCGCCGGCTATTTATAGAAGAGCGCGTCGCCCCGAGAGTCAGTTGCGAGATGAACATTCAATGTGTGAGGAGCTCTGAGTACGCTTGTTTTGTGTGAACTGATAGTGCTATAGAAGCTGTGTTTTAGCTTGCTTTGTGAAGCTGTTTTTAAAGTGCTGTGTGTAAATTCTTCATTGCTGTGTCTTAAGGGATAGTGTACTATATCCCTTGAATATTTCCACGGAATTTTTGCCTGTAAAAGTGACTTATTTTGTGTGAGAAATACAGCATTTGTGAGAGCTTCTGATTCAAGCGGATTGTTAAAAGCACGTTACTGCTAGATTGTGCTTGTGAATTGTGTGCAGCTGATTGTTCTACGAAGTTCTAGAAGAAATAAAGTTTGTGTTCCATCCTGACAAGTGACTTTTTACTTGAACTTTTTACACCACTGGACTTTAGAACTACGAACCCCAGGAGTAGCAGAGTAATTCCGCAACAGTATTAAAAGCTCGATATTATTTTATCGGTATTCTGCGGCTTGGGAATTTTTCTAATCGTAATGGTTAAGTTAAATTAACGATTTTATTTCTGCAACTACCCGAAAACTAGTTTTGCATCCATTGTCCCAATATAACGCTATTAAAATACTCGAAATTAAAAAAGAGTAAAATTTATAAAATGAGTTAATATATAAAAATTACATAGCGTTATAAAATATCTATTTTTTTATTTTTCATTATATCATTTCTTCATTATATAATCGTCAAAATATTGTTAACTAAAGATGTATGCGCTTTTTTGTCCTAAATACGATTTTTGAAAACAGCATTCGTGAAATTAGCAATTTTGTGAAATAAATGTAGGTTTAGAAACACATAAAAATATGTTCATTTGATAATTTCTACATCTTACTTTGAAATATGTCAATTTCGCAATTACAAAGTCACATTTTATTTCTGAAGTTCTCGTTTTTATGTTAAAATAAACATTGACTTACCACTTTTTTACTATTAATTAACATAGAGGAAAACTATACCAGAAAAACGCAATTTCGCGAAATAAAATTGAAAAAAATAAGAATCATAAAGTGACATCTTCGGCGTGTTCTGCAGCCTGGCATTTCTCCTATAAGCCTAGGACCCACGCTTAAACCAAACGAGCGAAATTCAATCAGTCGGAGCCAGTTTTCAAGAGTGAGCTTCTCCTTTAGGAGCGTTTTTCGATCACAAGAGCGGAGAGGAGTATAACAGTAAGTGAGGGCGGAAATTCTGGGAAAAAACAGGAAGGCAAGAAAGAAATTCTCAGCAAAAAGACTACTTAAAGAGCACTTTCGCGGAAAAACCGGTAGGTTTCCATGGAAAAGGATCGCTCCGCAATGTATCGTTTTTTTCGCTCTTTGGGTTTAAGCGCGTAGCGCAGTCAATTGGCCTTAATCCACAAACACTTATTGCCTTACTTTTAAAACAGGTGTCTCAGATATTTCACGAGAAACCTTCTATTCTTACATATAGGGAGAAATGTCGATAATCTGCTCTGTTCACATGACCCCTGAAATCCAAACATCGGTACAAAATGATTCTTTACAATGGCATATCTCTATAAACGAGGGGGGATGGAAAAGTGAAAAATCTTGATTCTGTTGAATTCTATTCTCGATTTAAAGTAAAAATTTACTCTGAGCACCCCGGATGAAAACATTAGTTTATACTATAATTTGCTGTACCATTAAATTTATACTTAATTCAATAATTCTAATCAATATAATAATCTTGCAATAAATACATTCGTTACGATGTAATATTTCAAGTTTATTTTCATAGATATATAAAAGTGAGTCACGAAATGCTTGATATAACTTTAAAGTATCTTGCAAGTTTCAGAGTCCCATTCAGAAAATACTTCACTTTTGCTTCCATCTTAGGCAAGTTAGAAGCAAGTAAAATGCGGTCTCGTGGATAGAAGCAACAGTCCTATAGTCCGGAGCTTGAGCGCTCTGCCCTAGAGAAAGCAAGAAATGTAAAAGTAATAGAAATAATTCCCATATTCGGTGATTGAAAAAATTTTTTAAACTCATTATCGCATGCTAATCGTTATTTTTTAGTGTTAGCTTAGTAAATAAATTATAATTTTGAATAGATATTTATATATTCTTAAAGTTATTATTTACCTTAATGGATCAATTAATAGTTTCTACTTTATCGAGAAAAATATTTACTCAGTATTAATAATTTGTTAACTAATAAGCTAAA
Organism: Cheiracanthium punctorium; assembly: GCA_038373885.1. Lineage (NCBI taxonomy): Eukaryota > Metazoa > Arthropoda > Arachnida > Araneae > Cheiracanthiidae > Cheiracanthium > Cheiracanthium punctorium. Next base: position 25,884 of record JAWZYV010016159.1, on the reverse strand, counting down.
AATAAAACATACAGTTTAATTGCAGCCTTAATTTAAAATTTTGATTCTTAAAAAAGAAAATAAACATGAAAATTACGTTAAAAAATAAAGTAGAAAAGTAATTTGACGAAAGTTCGTGAAAAGGACAGGGTAAAAAGACGGTATTTTGCCGTTTATATAACGGTTGTCTGCGACTTGGGTCGTTATCTGATGCCGATATACGAGGCGTATAGGTAAAGTAAGTAACGTTTTGAGAAAAAAAAATAGTTTTTTTTTTTTTTTCCAGCGATATTATTTTTACATGAAACAGCATACCTTAAACTGTTTTTCTACATAGTTTCCGCCAATGCTCAAACACTTGTCGTAGTAGGCTACCAGCTTTTCTATACCTTCTTCACAGAAACTTCTGCCAATGACGATAACCACTACTCCACAGCATTTTTCATTTCATAGTCGGATTAAAGAGCTTGCCGCCTAACTCGCGCTTCATGTCCAGGAGCTAGTGGTAGTTGGACAGCACCAAGTCTAGGCTGTAATGCGGGTGATCGAACTGCTCCCAACGAAACTGTCGAATTACTTTTTGAGTGTCACCAGCAGTATGAGGCCGAGCATTGTCATGGAGCATTCCTTCATTGAGCATGTCGTGGTAATCGTTATTGGTGGGGAGTTTCTATGAAGAATGTTTAGAAAAGGTGGTAACCCGCAACGACAAGTGTTTGAACACTGGCGGAAGCTATGTAGAAAAATAGTTTAAGGCATTTTCTTTCATGTAAAAATAAAATTGGCTTAAAAAATACTATTTAAAAACAAAACTTACTTTCCGAATACGCCTCGCATTTAACACATTTTATTTTACTTTTATTGCGTGTTCATTGTTCTAAAATGTGTCCAGAAATATGAAGAAAAGAAAAATATATTCATATCATGTGTATTCTTCTTTATAATTTTTTTTCGAGTGTGCATATAAATACATCATTATCAATAGGATGGTTGTAAATAAACTTACTTCCCCTATAACTAACATACTACAGTTGAATGGGATGAGTAGATCGGCACGAACAGTTGCGCATGAACTATACACTAGATGCTTTCAATAATGCTTACTAAAATGCTTAGCTAATAAAAAAAAAACACTAGGTAGTGGTTTGCATGGAAAACCGGCAAATTAAAATCAAGGAACGACCGCCGTTTTTTTAATATTGAAAAGCTTGTTTGCGCATTTTGAGTTAGTCATTTCCATTGTTATATTCTTTTCATGCAAAGGCCTACCTCGAGGACGTTTCTTAAAGTAAGCTTTAAACTCTGTACAGAGAATCAAATAAAATTTAGATGCAGTTGAGGAATGACCTTAAGTTTTAGAGCTCGAGTTGACCCTCCCATGCACTGTCCAAGACGGATGCTGCTTCACTTCCTGTGTTCTTAAGAGAACGGAGTTTAGCGCCACTGCGGTACACAACTCATCCTACTAACATTAAATGTTCATTTTGAAAATAAAATGTTTTCCTACATTGATATTTTTACTCGATTCTTTGTTATTCCCTAACCTTTGATATCAATACACGGATACGGACGCTATGATTTTATTTCCTATGATTTTGTCTGTATGCTAATTCTTTTCTTTGCACTCCAGCAATGTTGAAGAAAAATGAGGATTTTTATAAATCTGCTTTGAATGCTACCCTGTCAACGACAAGTACATTAACTAGTAGTACAAACACTGCAGTACCACCACATTGCATCCAGAATTTTCTCATGTAAAAATTTTTAAAGACTTCTAACTGTAGTCGCTGAATAGATAAATTTGGATGTCTCACGAGATAATGCGTGGTGAATGCTGCGCAAAATGTAGTACGATTGTACGCTAGATGCTCTTAATAATGCTTTGTGAAATTTTTAGCTAGTAAAAATAACCAGTAGGTAGTGGTTTGTTATACCCTCCTATCTTTCCTATACCCTCTGACAACCGCATGCGGTGCCCGATCCCCCAGATAGGGAGGCGATGGCAGAGGGGGCCGTCTTCTATTTTCAGTGGGCCACAGTGGGAGGATGTCCGACCTCAACTCGTGGTCCCGTGGTCCCCTAATTTTGATTTAATTCCAGAGGAGGGACCAACCCCCTGAAATCTGCAACCCCAGAGGTAGCATTAAACCTGGAAGACATTGGTGTGACGACGGATTTTACGTGCACCAGCTCTTATTACCGTACACGGTCACGCAGCAGTCTTGCCGAGAGTGAGTTGATCCTCCCAAGCATTGTCCAAGACGGATGCTGCTGCACTTGCCGTGTTTTTATGGTAACGAAATTTATCGCCCAGACCACTGCGGGACACAGCTCATTCTATTATCATTAAATGTTCCTTCTGAAAATAAAATCTTTTCCTCTATTGATATTTTTGCTCTGCTCTTTCTTATTCCCTAATCTGTGATATAAATACACGGAAGCTATGATTTTATTTTCTATAATTTTGCCAGTATGCTAATTCCTTTCTTTGCACTCCAGCAATATTGACGAAAATTGAGGATTTTTATAAATCTGCTTTGAATGCTACCCTGCCAATGACAAGTACTTTAACAAGTAGTACAAAAAATGGCAGTACCACCACATCGCATCTAGAATTTTCTCATGTAAAAATTTTTAAAGACTTCTAGCTGTAGTAGCTGGATAAATAAATTCGGATGTCTCACGAGATAATGCGTGGTGAATGCTGCGCAAAATATAGTACGATAACGGAATTGGATGAGTAAATGGCTCCCAACTAATGCTTATATATTGTACGCTAGATGCTCTTAATATTGCTTTGTAAATTTTTTTACTAGTAAAAATAACCAGTAGGTAGTGGTTTACGCGGAAAACCGACAAATTAAATTGAAGGAAGGACCACAATAATTTAATGTTCAAAAGTTATTGAACAAATGTAGAAATTGCTTACGCATTTCGAGTTAGTCATTTTCATTGTTCAATTTGCCTTTTTTTTTACACGCAAAGCACTGCATTGTGGGCATATTTGAAAGTAAACTTTTTTAAAACGTTCCTGAGAGCTATTTGTGAGCGACTGATGTGCCAATCATCTGCGAATGAGTAATCACTCTAAATGTAGTGTGTTTCCCCGAAGATTATAGTGACATTCAAAGTAGCATACAAGACAGTTGCAGTAAAAACTTCCCCATAAGCAGCAGTTGAAATGTATGAGTGGACTGCTTCCACAGACTTTTTTTTTTACGAGATGCGCTACGGGCACACTTTCGTATACTTCATTGCTAAGTTTAAGGTTCTAGTAAACTGCTATTTAATATGGCTTGAAGAACAACTTATATGCAAAGTACTGTTTCATAAAATTTCAATCGGAAAAATATTGTGTAGATAAGTATTCACGAAACGATCTTGTGAAATTTTTAATGGTCTTTATTAAAAATTTTCAAAATTGGACGAACATTTTCATGGATGTTTATACTACTGTTACTGAATAAGTGCGTCTATTAAACTACCGTTACATGTACATAATGTAACTACGATTGCATGAATAGGTCACCTGAGAATGAAAATTTTAATGTAAAACTTACGTACATGGCCGAATAATGAAAGTGCACTTAAAAAATGAAAAGCATGAAATATATTCATTTGTAAACAAATAAATTGATTAAAATAGTTCCTGCCAAGCACTTATTTCTTAAAAGAGCAATTTATATAAGTGCAATGTGTGAATCTTTTATGTCTTGCTCGGAGATAGATGCATTGTTTCTTAAGGGATTCTAACCAACACCTCCTACATATAGAAAGCCTAACAACTGAAAATTTGACGTCATCGCTAGGCCTTCACGTAATGACGTCATCACAGATTTACTTTCACAAAGTAAAACTATTTAAAATTTCTGGTGAATGTTACAAATATTAGAAAATATCTTAAATAAAAAATTAAAATTAAAATACCTTTCTTTTACAAAATTGTTCACTCCGATCTATTTCCTTACCATGTTATCTAATTAGTCATGGTTAAAAATTGCCATTTGGTAGAAAATTATATTTTTTATCTTAAATTATTAAAATATTGTTATTCATGAATAAATTCACCAGAAACTCTTTATACTTTTATTGTACGAAAATAAAACATTTAACTGTAGGCTAAATGATGACGTCAAAGCTTGGTGGCGTAGGAGTTGTTAGGCTTTCTTTATACAGGAGGTGTTGTTCTAACGGGCAGCATTCACATTACATCTGGAGAAATCTGTCCAAAGCTCTATTAGTTAGGGGAAGTAAAGCGTGGGAAACTTTAACCTTTAAATATCGCCTACTAAAATTTTTGTTTCCGGTTTTGTTTGTAGCATTATTGAAGCAAAATTTAAGAGGTACCAGCAAACTGGCAAAAAATTGGGAATTGACACCAGGCGTACAGCATTTGTTGGAGAAATTCACTAAAATGGGGATTATGACCACGTGATTTCTCTGGCTTTATACGCGTAAACTTTTGTTGACCATTCAGATTTTTGTTAGTGATTTAGATATCCCCGATGTGTGAGTCTTTTGGTCAGATTCATTAAGTAATAATGTTATTTCTACATTATAAATCATAATAGCGTTTTGCTGCCAAGATGTGTTGAAAATCTCTAATTTTTTTTAAATAAAATATTAAACTTTAAAAATTTTTGAACAAAAAAAATTGAAATAAAAAAAACATATATTAACATTTTAAGAAAAAAATAAATAAATTCAAACCTGCTTAAATGTTATTTGCTCATTCTTAACAACGACATAAACGAATGAAATAAAATATGGTGAGATGAAAAGTGGTCACTCAACTGAAACTACAGTCATCGATTTTTTTTAAATTATTAAATTTCGAGATTTTGTGAAATTTGTCTCAAACTACATAAATTTTTGTTTGTGCATTGCGTAATAACGAATAAAGCAGAAGAAATGAAATTCGGGAAAGTAAATAAAAGTAAATGATCCATTCCTCAAAAATGGTCTACGCAATGGTCTAGAATGAAATTTGGAATTAGGTTTTGCGAAAATCGTTTATTCCCGTATCCCTCAAAACGGCTTCAGAGAATACAATGACATTCAGTAACCTGATCGGCAACAACTGAAACAATAATTGTCGGACTTTTTTTTAATCTGAAAATTTTTTAAGCTTTGCAAAAATTGCATTTTTTTTTTTTAGCTTGGGTCATCATTTTAAGGCATTTATGGGCAACATATTAGCTGCCTTTTCAACTCAAACATTTTTTTTTTCAAATTTTTTCGTGTTTATTTGTTTTATTTAGGTTTCCTGGAAGTTGTGCAAAATGTTTTAGAGGCATAACATTAAAATACCTTCAAATAAAATTCAATTGCAGTTGAGCAAAGTCCTCTTTTTATTTTCTACGATTTTGCCAATATGCTAATTCCTTTCTTTGTACTCCAGCAATGCTGACAAAAATTTAGGATTTTCAGAAATCTGCGTTGTATGCTACCTCATCAACGACGGATGCTTCAGCTACATGCACAAAAATTGCACTTCGCATCAAGAGTTTTCTTACTTAAAAAATTTTAATGACTTCTTTCGCAGCATGCATGGGATGCAACTTTAAGTGCGTCACAGAATAATGTGTGGCACATGCTGTGAAAGTCCAGAGTCAGAACTTGAAGTGCCACCTCATCACAACAAGGGTTTTCTTATGACACAATTTTTAGACTTCGTACGGAATTCAGAACCTCACATTGCTTTATGTCTCGGGGAAATAAAGAGTTGCATATACTGAGCAAGAGCATTGGCGATCCTGGGTATAAAGAGGTACGAAGTGTAAAAATGCGCCTCACCTCCCCACACAGGAAGCTTCGAAAGTTTTCAGAGGGATAAAGGAACATCCTTTAGATTGCATTGTTTAAATTATAATATTCCATGAGAATTAAATCAAAATTTATCCACAATACTTTAAAATTTATGGATTCACAGCTTGCTTGTGAACCCTAATTCATTTTTAACCCGCAGTATGCATTTGCGATTGGAATATATTAAGGATAAATAAAAAATATGTTTTCCCCTTCACAGGGCTCTTCAGTGCATTATGCTTGTCCCAATGAGACAAATTTGGAGTACGTATAAATTAAATGATGCACTTGACATTTGCTCTAAGAAATTGTAGTTCGAAAATTTAACAACAGATCACAATTTGCACGGAACGTGAAAACGAGAAACATCATTTGTGGCAAAGCGCATGCTTATTACACTATTTTTTGGATAAAAGGAAGGCGGATAGTGAAAGAAAATTAGTTATTTCTCTGCACATCGTGCATGCAAAGCAAGAAAAAGTGTGCTGCTGGTGAAAGTGTTATAAAACAAGCAGAAGTCTTTTGCAGCTGTAAAACAATCTCTCCATCTGCAGCAGATGGGAAGAGGCCAGGGGTCTCACCATATACGATTGGATATGACACTTAACATAGTAGATGGCTGAAGTTCTAAGACCCAAGGTTTCATCCCACTACGCCGCTGTCGATCAAACGATTTGGATTTGGCGACAGTATCCTTCCGATGTAAATTAAAGTTAATTAATTAAAGCTTAATTGAACTCACAAGAATGATTTAGATAATAAACCCCAATAATATTTTTATGAATTCAGAACTGAGCCTTTTGTTCAGTTGAAAAAATATCATAATTCTCAGAAAATACATTCTTTTAATAATAATAATCAAAGAAATAAGAAACAAATATGTGATAATTTGAATATAGAAAATGTAACTTTTCATACCTACCACACATGTTCTAGAATATTTTTAGATTTTACTCCAGACAATTGACATTCTTGCAGGGGCATTGTCAAATAGATTCCCTTCTAAGGCCTAACTGCCAACCGTTCCGTTTTTAAAAGAACATTTTCCACCGCTATTTTTAAATAGTTTTATTTTAAATAAAAAAACGTGGACTTATTTTAAGCTGAGGGTGTGAAATGAAAATAAGTAGTGGTTAATGTTCTGATAAAATCGGAACGGTTGGTAGGTACGCTACGGCTCACTGTGCACCGACTTGAACCAACACCTCTTAGGTGTAGAAGGCCTAAGAAGAGAAGCTTTTATGTCACCACTTTATCTTCTAAGATGAAGCCATCACAATTTTACCTCCACAAATTAAACTATTTGAAATATCTGGTGAATGTTACAATTTTTGAAAAATATCGTAAGTTCAAGATAAAAGATTAAAATATATTTCTTATAAAAAATATTTTATTATGATCTATTTCTATATCATATTATACAATTAGTGATAGTTCAATTTCCTCTAGGTCGTAAAATTAAATTTTCTATCTTAAATTATTAAAATATTTTATGCGGGAGTAAATTCACCACAAACTTTGAATAGTATTACTTTGTGAGAGTAAATGTGTGATGCCGTCACTGTGGTGGATCTAGGTATGTCGTAAAAACTTCTGTTCTTAGGCATTGTATATCTAGAAGATATTGCTTGAACGAATTGTCAGCTGTGTTGGCACACTGCCTCCTAGATAGAGAAAGCCTGAGCGCTGAAGCTTTGACGTCATCATTAAGCCTTCAAGTAATGACATCACCACACTTTCATTCTCATAAAGTAAAACTATTTCAGTTTTCTGGTGAATGCAACAAATATTAAAAAGTATCTTAAGCGAAAGATAGAAATTAAAATACGTTTGCGATACAAAACAATTAATTGTGATCTACTCCCTTATTACATTATATAATTAGTTACAGCTAAAACTGCCCTTTTTCTTAAAATTAAATTTTCTATTTTGTTGTTATGAGAGAGTAAATTCACCAGAAATTTTGAATAGGTTTACTTTATGAAAATTTAACTGTGATAACGTCACCTTTTAAAGGCCAAATGATGACGTAAAGGCATGGTGAGGCAACTACGTAATACTATCGGTTTTAACTGTTACAATCCATATAAATGAAATTCGACTTTTGTCTGTTCATTGCTGAGAATCAAAAAATTTTGCTATTTCTACCCGTTTCAAATACCTGGGAACTTTGTGCAACCGCAAAAAAATAAAAAGTTCGTCGTTCCTCTGGACTTTAAAAGCTCATTGTACCAGATTAAAGTGTTTATTTTGAAAATAAAATGTTTTCTCTAGTGGTAGTTTCAGTCAGAACTTTGTTATTCCCTAACCTGCATTAACTATATGCAGAAGGTACGTCTCGACTTTCTGTAATTTTGCCAATATGCTTAGTTCTCCTACAGTCTGACGAAATTTCAGGATTTTGGGAAATCTTCATTACGTGCAACAGCATCAACTCCAGATAGTAATTCAGAAAATTGCAATACCGCCAATTCAGAAGAAGAGTTTTCTTAAATAAACATTTCCAAACACATAGTGCGAAGGTTGGGCGTCTCACTCTCCGTGATGTTTCACGAAATAAAGCGTGACAACTGCTGGCCAAGATATAGGTAACGCAAGCATGTAGGAGTTGTGATATGAAAGGACTGTTCCGCATTTCTAAGAAATCATAATGATTTTCTGCTTCGCATCAAATCACGTGGATATCCACTTCATGCGACTCAAAACTTCAAGGAAGTAGAAAGTCACATTTACCGAAACCGGTGTGCGACATTAAATCTTCACTAGTGTTTACTAACCTTGTTTTGCCCCACCAGCGGCGTGCTGCTGGTGGGACAGCATGTCGCGTATGCTCCGAGCTAGGAGACGGACGGTGCCTTGCAAAAAAACCAGGTCACGCCCTTCGACTTAGCCGTTCGGAGTTTTCAGTGGTTTTCTACGAAACGTAAGAGTAAATACGGGTTAGGACCCCTTAGAAAGATCGCCACGGAGGGTAACCCCCTAGTGCTGTCCATTTGACGCGGATTCGGGTCACACAAATCTGAAATACATGTTACACAAATAAAGAAACTAACAAACCTTTTATTTTTTTCCGTATTAGAGTTTCCATCTTTATCAACCGTTTTGGGAGACACGGATATTTTACTTTCCTGTTGGATTTGTACGCTGAAATTCGTAACACACGTCCTCCAAGAACGGCCCCACGTTAATTGCCCCACCCCCCCTTTCGGCGGGCCTGGTGGATTCATAAACGCCGTTTTCCTTTACCTATTATTAATTAGTTTGGGAAAAATACAAAAGTTTTTGTCTAATTTCTTAACCAAATTTCATAAGCAATAGTTTTGTACCCAAAAATTTCATCCATTAACTGAAATAGAATTCTTAATACCTTAACGCATTTGCCCGTGCCTGAGCAACGCCTCCTAGCAACACCTCCCAGATACAGAAAGACTAGCAACTACTACGCCTCCAAGTTTGATGTCATCGTTTGGCCTACACTTATAAGTTTTATGTTCAGAAAAGAAAAGTATACAAAGTTTCTGGTGAATTTACTCATGAATAAAAATATTTTAGCAATTTGAGATTGAAAATATAGTTTTATGAAAAATGGCAGTTTTTAACCATGACTAATTAGATAATATGATAAGGAAGTAGACCGGAATGAATAATTTTGTATCAGAAATGTATTTTAATTCTAATTTTTTATTTAATATATTTTCTAATATTTGTAGCAGCCACCAGAAATTTTAAATAGTTTTACTTTGTGAAACTGAAACTGTGATGACGTCATTGCTTGAAGGCCTAATGATGACGTCAAAGTTTCAGTTAGGCTTTCTATGTGTAGGAGGTGTTGCTCCTAGATATAGGAAGCCTAACAACTGCTACGTCAACAAACCTGTACGTCATCAGTAGGTCTTCAAAAATAGCGCTATCACAATTTTATTTCCATAAAGTTTTTATTTTTTTTCAAAAGGTGGGCCCTAATAATGCCTAGGTGGCATTGGCTACTACTAAGTCCGGAGTTGTTGGCCACTTTATTATAGGGGCACCTAGTAGGTGGACCAACGTTGCCCCCTATGAAAGGACGGACACAATGACATCCACGCCCAGTCGGGGATCTAACCTCGACGGCCGGGAGTTGAACCCGAAACCGTAGTACGGTGCTTTATCTACCATACAAGCTGGTAGCTTAATTTCATAAAGTAAAACTATTTAAATTTCTAGTGAATTTGCATAACAGCATTTTAATGATTTGAGATAAAAAAAATAAGTTAACGACAAAGGGAAAGTTTTTAACTGTAACTAAAGTTATATAATAAGGAAATGAATCATAAATGAATTGTTTCGTATCAAAAATGTATTTTAATTTTTAACTTTAGCTTAAATATTTTTAATTATTTATAACTATCACCAGAAAATTTGAATAGTTTTACTTTATGAGAGTAGAAAAAAAACTACTACTTGATAGCGTCTTTGTTTAAAGGCTTAGTGATGGCATTAAAGCTTCAGTTGTTAGGCTTTCTGTTCAAATGATGTTTTGGGCTGAAGCGTGCGAGAGTTACCGACTGATTTGCGCATGCCCGTGTCTCAAAGGTGGACGAGCTAACATACACGTAGGTGCCGAGTAACTCGGAATATGACTATCCACTTTTTGTGAAAAGTAATTTTCTCTTTAAAATATATCAAAGTGTCTGAGTTAAATGTTTGGGCTGGTTACTGTTTTGAAAAATATTCAAAGAATTTACGGCTGACAAAAAGTGGTTAATTATATTCCGTAATACTTGGCGTCTATGCATCCATGTCCAAGCAGACATTCGAACCCGGACCGAAGGCGTGATTGAATGGCTCTGAAACCTTTTAACCACTTGAGAGGCAGACTATAATAGTACTTATTTAGCATATATGGCACACTATGCAGCATTTTGTTTGTTTAAACCACGGGGGACATTTTGATGACAACTATATATTCATTTTCGTCGAAAAAAATCACGATCATTCGAAATGTTCCCAGTGTTTAACTCTCAAGCAAGCTTGGTCAACATTTTATGGACCCACTCAAGTGATGAAATGCTGAGTGAACCTTGTCTAGTCAGGACATCGAGCCCCATACCTGTGGCGAGACAGCACAATGCGCTAACCATTACACCACTGGCCTTCATTAGTGTTTTATCCGGGTAAAATACTTGTCGGTGAGCGAAATAAAACTACTTACCCCAATTCATTAACAGAGGTTTTAAATAAATGATGTGCATTAAAAATTCTCATTTACAAAATGAATCTCTTACCTGTTTTTCAATTATTTTTTTCAGTCACAAAGAAAAGAAAATTTAAAGCCTTTTCTGTTATCAACTCTACCTTTGATGTAGACAGCTCAAACATTACTTTTACCGATAATTAAAATTATAGCAAAGAGAAGAATACGATTTTATTTTTCCTTTTCTCAAATAGATAAGAATGCATACTCAAACCTTTTTCTATGTAAATCTGCGCGCGAACTCAGAAAAGAAATTCAGGTTAAACGCCTCTAGTTGCATTTCCTCTGAGATTTCGTTCTTTCCTTCTAAAGTGAATTGGGACGTTACATGCTCCTACTGGATACAAATCAGCTGGGAATCCATTCGGAGATTTTTACAGTAGAAAATAAAGGTAAAAGCGTTCCATATTTAGATTGTTGAGAGGAAAATTCCGTACGCGGAAAATTTTATCACCTTATTTTATTTACCTTTTCTTTCTACATTTTCTTATTTAAGTGCCCCGAGTTTTGCTGGCCACGTGTTTTGTTTTGTTTTTTTCAATTTGGTTTTGTGCCATTAAATTTTAAGGACGTATTCTGTCTGCAGCGTTATTGTGCTCTATTCAGAGCACATCTGTTGCTTATCTTTACATTGTGGAAATTCAAAAGTATTTTTTCTGTACTGGAAAGCCATCTGCTCGTCTGACGTCATGTTCTGTCATGATCTGACGTCATGTTCTGTACCATCCTGTTCCACGCCAAACAGGCATTGAAGTGCAAACCACATTTTTATCTTAATTTTATAAATTAGGAAAAGAAATCGGACGACATCTCTTAATCATGGGGATCAAAAAGTATACTACCTGAAAGAAATATGAAACAATGCTCCGTATTGTAGGATATACACTTTATGATTTGAACGCCCAAAAATTGACGCAAGAAAATTTTACGTTTTGAGTCCGAGATATGGCAGATTAACAAATATATGACATTTGATCTAAAGAGACAGGAAAAAATCTAATTCATTGTTGAAAAATAAACTAAATATTATTTTTGCAATACATATTGAATGAGAGTTTTTTTGCGTATTGAACTTTCTCAGAAATTATTTTTTCATCTTCTTATTTACTCGACTCAATGAAAAATAACTATTTTATATTCAATAGAAGTACTTGACGAAATGGTTTATATTAGTAATACCAGAGTTACCAACTGTGTCGGAATATAACTAACCTCTTTTTGTAAACAGCACTTTCTTTTAAATGTTTTTTCAAAATGACAATCAGCCCCCACGTTTAGTCTCGAATTTTGCGGTAATTTAAGCCAAAATTATTGTTCGAAAAAAGTGTTTAGTTATATACTGGAGCAGTTGGCTACTTTGATGAAACCATAAGATTAAAATTTCAATCTGACACTCACTGTCAGTAAATCATTTGCTTTTGTAAATAATGAGGAATTTTCCAATTTTAACTTGAATGCAAATACCTACAAATAGATAAGCTACCTGCGAGCACTTACCTTTAATAATTCTTTTAAGCAAGCCCAAAAAATTGGCAGCGATCTTTTAGCGATACAGCAGTTTATCTAAGTTAAAACTGATGTTTTACACGCCTCTTACAAACCTGTCCCCTTATAAAAAGTATTCCAAACAGTGCAATGAATAAATATAATAAAACCATTATGTCCATTTTTAAGCAACTTTTGCTCTAACATAAATATCATTTTTCAAATCAGATATTTGTTATAGCAAACCAGCAATCATATACTGCCGGCTACGGCACGGGACGGTACTTGTCATGTTGGAAAGTGACGTATTTCTGGTACAAGGAACATTGCAACCTACGAGCAATATCTTTAAACGTCGTCGTCTTATTGAACGCAGTAGTCTACAGATATGAAAATCTTTTCTCATTGTCCACTCTAAAAGGAAATGTAATTCTAACAAATATTCATAGATCCGAAAGTTTACAACTGGAAAAGCACAGCATCTAATATTTGAACATGAACATGTCTATGTAATCCTAGTGTTCTGCCATTCCCAGATCTGTTCCAAATCAGAATTTCGAAAATTGTTGCTAATATGTTTTATAATTCAACAATATCTCTAGTTTATGCTAAACAGTAAAAACACAATTCCCAAAATATTTAATTATTAGATATTAAAAAAGAAGATTTTTAAATAATTGACATTTTTTGGAATTCCACATATATAGAAGTCTTTTATACAGGAACTAGCGAACTGCCCTGTAAATGTTGTAAGTATTTTATTTAAATAGGAAATTAATCAGTAAGACTTTTTCACGTAGATGCATGAAAGTAATGCAGATTCGAAAGTCCAATTTGACCTTTGATACAAAGTATTTTTATAATAATAAAACGTTAGCTGCCCTCTCAAGCATTAATCCACATACCAATGACAGCACACGCATGATGGATGAATTATACTTGCATTATTAAACGGATTAGTCTAGTTACTTTTGCGCTTAAAAGGTCATATTTCATGAAATTGAGTCTACGAAGCCATTATTAAAACAAAACATTAGCCAAAATCATTTATGTAAGCACTATTTTACAATGTGGAACGTAAAATTTGCAGTCAAAATTTTTCACTTAATCTTTATTATCTAGAATTAAGTTAACAGCCACTTTTTACTCGTAAGGACTAAACAATACATGGTAGAAGGTGCTTTAAACATTATATTTATATATATTTTTTCAAAAATTCATTTCTTATTTGCTTTTTTTAAACTGGATGTTTTGACTGTTATTCTTTGTAAGTAGGCAATTGAATTTGAGGCACTTTAAGGGTACTCAAATGCACGCATTTATCAATTAAGGAACCATTTTGACTAAAGGAATACCACAGGATATTCAACAAAGCCATGTGTTTATTTTTTAAAGAATGTCATAGCTGCCAACTACTACAGAAGATAATTAACTACGTTTTGTAAACGGTATATTTTTTTAAAGTGGTAACCACCTCGATTATCCAACACAAAAATTTTGCTATATTTTAAGCCGAAAAATTATATTTCGAAAAAGGGATTAGTTATATTCCGTAGTAGTTGGCAGCAATGGAATTCATGCTTGTAGTTGAATAGATAAATTACACTTAAAATGATGTTTTTTGTTGTGAAAAAATAAGAAGTACCGTTTATTAAAGATTAAGCATTTGCAATCAGTAAAATTTTAATAGTGATGAAAGAGAAAATACATATTCTTCAGAATGGCTGTCTGCTTTTTAAAGAATAATTGTCAAAATGCATTTTTTCTTTCCCATTCTGGGTAAAATATTTCATTATCCGTGTCTGAGTAATTTAATCCATGTTTTGTATAAATCCAATGTGTTTATAATAGATAAAATGTGCATATATGTATACTGTGTATTTATCGTACAGTGATGTATTTAGTAACAATATTTTGATACTTAAATATGTTCAAAGTTGAAATAAATATTGCATCAAGATCTACGAATCAACCGACATGTTGTTTGATAAAATGTGTTTCTTTTTTAATACACTTAAGTTTTATTAACTTTTGGCCAAGTCAACAGCTTTGATATTTATTTTTATATTTTCATTCTCTAAAATGAAACTGGTTGATTTTTTTTCCACGGATTGTTTTTGTGTGCTAGAAATTATTAATTGAAATATTATTTTCATTCAATCCTTTAATATTTAAAATGTATTAATTTTTACATATGTCAGACACAGTATGGCATAGCGTCAGACAAAGTATGAATAATGAACGTGGTTAAAAAATTCCACAACCAACAAATAATACTTATGATTTAATATTGTTTTTAATATGGCTTCTATTTAATATTATAGGTAAGTAACACTTTAAAAAACTAACAACGCATTTCCTTTTTAATTTTTTTTTAAGTAAGAAGAACCTGTGAGTAACAACTTCATATACAGTTTATGTAAAGTATTTCTTTAATTGTTGGTTGAAGATTGTTTCATGTTTAAAACCGTTTTGCAGTTTTCAAAAGTTGCTAATTTTGAAATAATTTTTCTGGCGAAACATACTAGATTATATTTCAGATATTTTTAAAACTTAGGTAATCTTAAAACGAAGCAAGTAGGAAATCTAAAATGTCCTTCATTTTTAGTCCAGAGTTTACGTGTTTAGTTACGTTACCAGTTACATGTTTTCTTGGACATAAAATTACAATCGACAAAAACATGTGTGGACGTAATTTTTATTTTAATCTTACATCGCTAACTTTTAAAATTGTAGACAACATGCTAATCAGAAACTTGTGAGTAGCTCCCGTAAGCGAGCAGGCCCAGTTAATGGACATCCCGTACATATGATACTCTTAAAGCCATTAAGAAGGCATAACTCACATTTTTCCAGTTTTTAAAATTTGAGTTTCGTCATCAATATTACGTCACTGTGACGTCGCAATACACAGTTATTGCATTTTCAAATTTTTCGTTAATTATGGGCACCTTGTACTTAAATATTTGTTAAAATGTTGCTAAGGCAGCAGTATGTAAACTTAGCACGAAGCGGTGAACATTTTTAATTGGTGCAGTATATTACATGTGACTTGATATTCATATACGTTTAATAGCACAAAACCACCTACCAAACCCCGGTGCTGAGAGGATTTTTCAATGCATCCCAGGAAGCTTGGAGAGGCCGCCTAAGGTGACGCGAACAAAAGACATAAGAACCACTATTCCCCATACTGTCGAAAATCTAATTTTAAGATATCATTTTAAATAGTATTATTCTGGTTTGTTAAAACAATGTGTAAAAAAAAAGGTCTTGACCTTTTTTTTTAATCTTTTCAACATTTTCAGATACTTTCATTTTTCTTTCTACAATCACAAATATTCATTTTCATTTAAAGAACTTTATGTAAAATATTTTTAAACATATATAGATATATACACCTGAAATAAAAAAAAGTTATCTAAGCAAAGGTAACAGTGAATAAATGATACTATCTTGCAATATTTTGAACTATTTCAGTAAAGAAAGCAAGTGGTGTTCTATTATCCTCATTATGGAGACATTTAGTTGTAAATCCCTCATACTTAAAAAAAAGTAAATTGAGAAATTTATTAAAATGAAATTTTATTAGTAACCCAAAAATGAAATCTTTACATACTATAATAGGAAATAAGGAACGATTGGCTGGCACTATCTGTCAAATAAGCAGGAAGTCTAATAACGTTGAATACATTCCAATTCTATTGTGCAGGTACAGTGACTTGGAGTTTTGCAGGTAGAGAATTGAGTTGCTACATCCGCCGTGACATTCTTAAATGTGACCTGTTTCTATACATATTAATTCACACAATATTAGACGATATTAAACGTAAAATCATAATTTATACAGAAAAATTATGATTTTGGTTGTTCATTATCATTTTATTAAGTTTATCATTGCTTAAAGTTACTTAAGGAGCAACAGTTAAAATTTTGTCGAAAAAGTGAATCTGCAATCATGATTTCTAGAGTCATTTTTACTATATCATTCACTCAATAACGAATACAAAATAAATCGAAGAAATAATATTTTTCATGAGATGTTTATGAGGAACCAGAATCTTGATATTTCTGTAGAGATTTTCATTTTACATATAAACTTGCGTGCGACGGCTTACTCATCTCATAAGCCAGACGGGTATATTCTGATTGGTCGTGCAAGTTGTGTACGGAGTTACCGCTGGACTTTATGGTTGTATAGCCACTTGGGTTGTGTCAACACTTCTAGGCACCGCATCCTAGATATAGAAAGCCTAACCACTGCTAGGTCACCAAGCCTCTACGTCATCAGTTGACCTTCGAAAGATAAATTTATCACAGATTAAATTTCATAAAGTAAAACTATTCGAAATTTCTGGTGAATTTACGCTCTCATAACAACATTTTGAGATAGAAAAATTGATTTTACAAAAAAGAGCAGTTTTTAACTGTAACTAATTATATAATGTAATAAGGGAGTAAATCACAATGAATTGTTTTGTGTCACGAACGTATTTTAATTTTTATCTTTCACTTAAGACACTTTTTAATATTTGTAGCATTCACCAGAAATCTGAAATAGTTTTACTTTATAAGAATGAAAGTGTGGTGACGTCATTATTTGAAGGCCTAATGATGGCGTCAAAGCTTAAACGCTCAGGTTTTCGGTATCTATGCAACACCTCCTAGATGTAGAAAGCCTAACAACTGCTACGTCACCAAGATTTGACGTCATCATTTGGCCTACATTCAAAAGTTTGATTCTGAAAAAATAAAGCTATTAAAAATTTGTGGTGAATTACCCATGATTGGCAATATTTTAATAATTTGAGATAAAATATATAATTATACGACAAATGGCAGTTTTTAACCATAAGTAATTAGATAATGTGATAAGGAAATAGATCGTACTGAATAATTTTGTATGAGAAAGATATTTTAATTTTAATGTTTAATATAAGATATTTTCTAAAATTTGTAGTATTTACCAGAAATTTTTAATAGCTTTATTTTATGAAAATAAAACTTTTAAAAGTAGGTCAAATGATGACGTCAATGGTTGGTGACGTAGGAGTTGTAAGGCTTTCTATATGCAGGAGGCGTTGATCTAGGAGGCAGTGTTCTAGGTATAGGAAGCTTAACAACTGAAGCTGTGACATCATCTCTTAGGTCTTCTTATACGACGTCACCACAGTTTTATTTTCACAAAGTAAAACTATTTTAAATATGCTGTGAATTGTCTCACTCATAAAATATTTTAATAATTTAAGATATAAAAATTAATTTTACGACAAATGGCAATTATTAACTATCACTAATTAACGAAGATAAAAATTAAACAATTTTTAACTTCATATGTTGTCCAATATTTGTAGCAATCACCAGAAATTTAAAATAATTTTTACGTTTTCCGAAATAAAATTGGGATAACGTCACGTAAGAAGATCTGTTGATAACGTTAAGGCTTCAGTTGTTAGACTTTTTATATCTAACAGGTGTTGGTTGTGTGGTGTTTACAAAGCATTCTACTGCACAACGACTCAGCATTCAATTCCCGTTCGAATCTGTGTAATTCAGTCTTGCTCTTCATAGAAGGCAACGCTGGTCCATCTATTTTGCACCTTCATATTAAATAGATTAGTAATTGCTGCCTTCTTAACAATTAATCAGTAATCAATAGTATGGCGGACACTTGCGGTTTATAGGGATTTGTGGCCCAAAGCTTATGTTAAAAAATTTAAATAGACTAACTGCTGTTATGTTCAAAGTGCAAAAGTCATGTTTTTATCAGTGATATATTTCGAGTCTAATCTATTTTCGCTAATTATTGAAATGAATCACATAGGACAGGAAATGAAAGACATAAGTTTTCGAAAATATGGCTTTATGAATAAGTGTCATTGAAGCATAAATATGACACTTACGTTTTATGTCTTTATCAACTGGAACTATATTGCAAATGCATTTCGCTTTCTTAGGAGTATGAATAAATGATATTCAAGTTTGCTCTCAGTAACACAAATTTCACTATTTGAACACTTTTTATACATTTCGATTGGATTACATTTACATAAATGTTTTAAATTTTATCTGTTGAACCAAAATACTTGAATCAATAACTGAAGAAATATTTTAATCTATTAATATCATTTTACTGGATAAAATTCTTGATTTTCATGTAATAATTGATATTTACTTTTTAAAATATTTTAATTACTAACTTTTATGAAATTATTATACGGTATTTAATATCTTCCCAAGATAAAATCCAAAAACGGCATATGCTGGGATAATGATATCAAACTTTCAATTCTGCTGATAATAGCAATGCTGTCCACGCGAGGAATTATTAGTGGATAGTTATTTCCGCTCAATAAATCGGAGATGGGAAATAACAAATTCATATAGCTAGATGTAAAAGGAAAAACTATACGAATGAACTATTACACGTTAGATTTAAACTTATGATAAATGAGACCGATAAAAGAAAAAAAAAGAAATCTTTAGTAAGCTGTCAATCGATTTTTTACAGGATGAAACTTTTGTAAAATGCCGTTGACATAACATGCAAAAAAGAGGAAAATAACAAAATTTTGTAAGCTTGAAACCATCAAATTCAACGCTCAATCTAATTTGAAGAATTTTATAAAAATTCACTAGTTCTGATCTTTATTTCACAAATAACACTGTTTATTACACCATATTTCGAAATTATTTATTAATTTATTTTTTTACTTGTCACTGGACAAGTATTCGTTTATTATGATTGTCGATCATCGTAAAGTGTCAACATTGCAATTTTAAAATAGGTGTCCATTGTTTGAAACTGTGCGGATAAAAGTTAATTTTGTGCCTATCATGAAAATATGTAAGTGAAAATAAAACCGCACTCACCGTGAATGGTCTCATTGCTATATCCTCTATATGAAGTTTAAGTGTTAAACATCAACTGCTTTTCCAAAGAGTTGTAACCCAAAGAAGGAGCAACGTTCACCAAACGCATCACATAATGTTTCCACAAAATTTATCCCTGCTGTCAACATTTACGATCATTATCATCCGCTGTTTATAGACACAACATCGTTCATTAGCTATTTCCATAAAAATCACAATATTTCACGACTGGCCGAGCATTTTCATGCATTCTAACTGAAGCATTCTTGCATTCTAGCATTCTAACAGCTGAAATTCACTGTTTACAAAAAAATTGTTATTTTTATTCTATAAAACTTCGCAATGTACATTTACTATTTTTCTGCTTATAAGCATGCCTTTTACGGCTTGTAAAAAAATATAGTATAAATAATTTTTATCTGAAAATTTCTATTTTTTTTATTATTTGCACGAGAGTTCAGTTTATTTCACTCTTACATTGGAATTTAACCACATAAATATAAGACACAGATATTTATTAAAATAAAAGTATACGAGAAACAGTTAAAAATGCATACAGTTGCTTCACCTTTTGCTTTTAGGTTCTCGTACGTGTTAACATTGTAAAAGAGAATATACCCGGTTACATCAGTTTTTTTTAATTAATCTAAACACTGGGACAACAGCCCACGAGGACCCAAGGCCTGCGCTACTCATTCACGCTTTCTCGACCATCGATTTGTTATGCAGCAACATGTCTTGGCCAGGTGGTCCAGATGACGCAAAGCCCCAACACCTCCTACATATAGAAAGCCTAACAACTGAAACTTCGACGTCATCATTTAGGCCTTCAAGTGATGACGTCATCACAGTTTTACTTTCACAAAGTAAAACTATTTAAAATTTCTGGTGGATGCTACAAATATTAGAAAATATCTTAAATAAAGTATTAAAATTAAAATATCTGTCCCATACAAAATTATTCATTTCGATCTATTTCCTTATCATATTACCTAATTCGTCACGGTTAAAAACTGCCATTTTGCATAAAATTGTATTCTATATCTCAAATTATTAAAATATTGTTATTCATGAGTAAATTCACCAGAAACTTTGTATATTTTTATTTTGTGAAAATAAAACTTTTAAGTGTAGGCCAAACGATGACGTCAAAGCTTGGTGACGTAGGAGTTGTTAGGCTTTCTTTATCTAGGAGGTGTTGAAAGTACCCAGTGTTTAGCTTTAAAGCAAATTTGGCAGTCAATTTGTCGACCAAGTCGAGGGATGAAAGGCTGTGTCAACATTGCCCAGTTCGGGAATCGAACCCTCCACCTATGACATAGCAGCATACGGTGCCAACTGTGGTGGTGGCCCATGGTAAGCTTAAGTTCTTATCCGTATAGTGAAAAGCCCTAATAGTGCGTTGTGATTACCGAAAACCCTACCTGACCCGTACTCCTATAAGTCATGGAGAACAAATATTAAAATGAAACACAATATGCTGAAATGATTTGCCAAACTCGAAATGCAAGACTAACATAATTTTATTGGGAAGCTTTTCAAATTTTGTTTACTTATTTTTTGCACATTTACTAAATGCAAAGTTTCTTAAAATATAATGGTCTCGGGAGATGTGGCATTAACTAGCATATATGAATTTAAACACACATAGGGGCAAGTGCAAGTGAATGAAAAAAAGTACTGCATTCTCACCAAACGACGCTACACGCTTAAATCTATTGAGTAAAATAATAATCAAACGGAGTATATTTTTACTCAATTTTTGACTTCAAACAGCCATTCTCCCGATTGAGTAAAATTTGCTCAATTCTTCGACAAAAATCAATGGAGCGAAAAATTCTCAATTTTTGAGCATTATACAACAGCTCCATTTAGGCTAAATAATAATCAAAAATGAGGAGTGTCTGTCCGTTTTTGATTAATATAACTGTACTCAATTATGATTATTATTTAAGCTATAGAATGAGCGTTTTTGCAAAATAAGCCCTTTTTTAATTAACACATCTGTACTCAATTAATATTATTATTTTAAACTAGAAAAAGGGTGTTTTATTAAAATTTGCCGTTTTTGATTAATATATTGAATGATTCGTTTTCTTCATTTTTTATTATCAGAGCTGTAATCTATTATTATAAGCCCGAGAAAATAAATTTTAAATCAAGGCAAATACATTACATATATCTTAATACACTATAAAAAAGTATTTTTTTAATAAATAGAATATAATTTCACTATAGTCTCTCGTTATAAAACGAATTCACAGTACAGTCAGAATGCAGAAATGCAATCATGGTTAAACCAGCTGTGAGATTTAATTAAAGCAGCAACCCAATTTATTGACACGAAAAAGGTAAAATACTACTTACTCACTTTGGGTGGAGATATCCTAACTTCATTTGTTTTACAACAGCTTTTTATAATCCAATCGTAAGAAACTCTGTTATTAAAGCGAAATCTTTACCTAAAGCATCTCCTCCATATCTAGGCTGAATTTATTTCACAACTCTGAATATGAAAAATATGCATTTGGTATTCGGATATAACATAAAATTATCAACAACGAATACACACACAACTATGCCCGACTATGAACCGTTAGCCGTTGAACATGAACAGCGTGGGTCACGTGACAGTAATAGGATATGGGTCGTGGGGGGAGAAGAGACAGACAGAATACTCAAGTAGACAAGATTTTTGCGGAAAATGAGTTAAATAGAATATAGCGGATGGGGAGTGCTGGGGCGAATTGAGGCATTCACAAATTATTGTCTTGAATGAGTATTTTTTGGCGTAAAAGGATTTAAATCGGCCGAGAAGAAATTTAATCAATAAATGAGTGTTAGTTTCAATCAATAGATTTAAGCGTGATGTCTGAATGCCGTACTCCATTTTGCTAGGCCTTCGCAGCTTAGTCATCAAGAGCACAGGGATATGGGATCTGGAAATGGATCCCTTCTCTCATCAGAGGATCAGGTCCGGATAGGTGGTGAAGTCCCTCTTTATTTAGATCAGCACTCGAATACAGCACCGGCTCGGATCTATCCTGATGATGGTAGCGTCACATTTTCGGATAAGTCTCGGAGCACTTAGAACTCTTCTCGGTTAGGAAGCTTCTCTTTCTCTTTTTTAAGCCAGCAAAAAAGATGAATCTGCTCTCATCTTTTTTTTCTCTGGAGCGCGAGGAGTTCCTAATCATATGCCCCTACTGGACAACTCCTGGAGGATTCTATTGGTTGCCTTATCCGCCCTCAGTCGACTCTTCGTGTTTGGATGGCTAGTTCGCCCCCTCATGGTGTAGAGTCAGCTGCTTCTGTCCCTGCATAATTTTATGGGATATAAGTATTTTTTTCTTCTTGACATTTATTGTACAAACTGTCAATACTTCAGACACTTCGGCGCTTGTATTTTAGTTATAGCCGTTCTGTGAAAAAAACATCCGTGTGTGGTAAAACATCCCATGGGAAAAAAACATATGTTCCCTTTAGATTTGCCCCTTTACATAAAATGCATTTCATTAAGACTTTGCTTTACGCCACCACACCAACCATTACACCTCCGGTATTCGCATCAGGTTTATATCAAACTTAGTTTATCGTATTTGTTCGGAATCTAACGAAAAACAGAGTTAAATAAAATAAAAAGTATCTTAAAATACATTGCCATAAAAACTATGGGGATATATCCATGCAAGCAAGGTGGTTTCGCCCATTGAAATATAACTATGTCAAAGGTGAAGGCCTTTAATTTTCCCAGAATTTTTCTTTAATAGTTGTAATCACATAAAGTAATCATAAACCATAACCAACGTTCTAAAGATATCTTTAGCATATGCAAAATGCGTAACGGATAGTTTACACCGTCTTAAGCAGTGCCCACTTTACCAAAACTTCATAAAATAAGAATGGAGTGATAAACACAATCCGCGTTTTTGAAAATGGGCTACACAGTAATAATTTAAAACATTGCAGCTTTTAACCACAATGATATCTCCTAGTTTATTCTTTAAACAGGGTTAAAAAGCTGTCATAAACCTTAGACATTTCAATAATAGTGAGAATGCATCGTATTCCACAATGCCAAAATGCCATATTTTTCAGCGTATTATTTTTGATACAAATTCTCTCTTTCTCGGAGATCGCAAAAGAACAATATGTTTGCCCTAATAGCACAGACAGTCACAATTGTCACAGGACTGTCACATACTACACACATTGTGAGTTGTGAGGGATGTTACTCCACTGTGCGGTCACTCTGAAGTTTATTGTTTGCAGGAAGGTGATTAAGATGCCGGACTAATAAACAGAGAAATGGATCTTCGATTCCCAATCCACAACCAAAAATTTCAGTGCAAATTGAGTGGCGTTTATGGTAAAACTAATACCTGTAGTGACTAAGGATTTGCTCACTGAATATTGATAGATGGCTGAAATGTGAAGGTCCAAGGTTATGGCCTATCCTTCTGGTGTCATGTAAGGATCCAGAATTGTGGACGGTTTTGGCGAGATGCAGCGTGAATACGCGTTAAAAATTTATCCGCCCAAGTTATCCTTGTTTAAGAAAGATAGCCCTGGTGTAGCTTTGCTTCAACCAGAAATGCAATACAAGGAACCACTAGTCTGAAGTAGACACCTGAAGAGGAACTTCGTTTGTGGCTAGACAGAATCAACAATTCAAAATGGCTTCCCCTTCAAAGCAGCTCGAAAAATACATTTCTAAGAGTACATGCAACTTGTTGTACATTAAAACTTGTGATTTTATATCTTAACTTATATTGAATGAACTTGTGATAATGAGTGACCTTGAGAAAGTAATCCTATTATTCCCGAAATGATGGCTTGAATTTAAGACACGCACTAATACCTATTTAAAATAATCAGACACTAGAAACAACGATACATGGTGAAACATTTTATATGTTTTAGAAATTTTTTATCAGGGTTTTTTGTCGCTAGAACTCGAGAACAATCTCTATTGAAATTAAAATCTCAAAAATTCTCCCGTCAGTCAAATACTTTAACAGCGTGTTTCATTGCATAAATAAATATTTAGCCTATAATTACAGAATTTTTATTGTTGTTTCTAATGCCCTTTGGCAACTGCGGAGCGGTGCTACAAACCCCCATATAGGACGGTGATGGGCGGAAGGGATGGTTTCCATTTTAATGAGACCCAGTAGGAGGAAATCCGGCTTTGCTCGGGGTCCCGTAATTTTGAGCCAATTCCTGATGAGGAACCAATCACCTGAAATCGTCACCTCCAGAGATATCGTTTAAACGTGGAGGACATTGAAGCCACGACGGATTATACCTTCCCATGTTCCCATTAGCGTACACGTTCCCACAACAGTCCAGCCGAGGGAGGGGTACACAATTTTTAAGATATATAATACAATTTTTTCCCTCTCTCTCTTTCAGTTTTTATAGTTCTTAATAAAATATAATATTTATGGAAAATGATAATAAATTCTTGTTCTTCATAAGATAAAATACGTTAAATCTCAAGAATGTACACGCTTAAACCCAAAGAGCGAAAAAAACGATACATTGAGGAGCGATCCGTTTCCATGGAAACCTACCGGTATTTCCGCAAAAGTGCTCTTTAAGTAGTCTTTTTTCTGAGAATTCCCTCCTGGCTTCGTCTTTTTTCTTAGAATTCCCCTCCTCGCTTCCTCTCTTTTCGGAGAATTCCCCTACTCGCTTATTGTTATATTTCGCTCCGCTCTTGTGATCGAAAAACGCTCCTAAAGGAGAAGACCACTTTTGAAAACTGGGCCAAAAATCGCTCCGACTGATCGAATTTCGCTCGTTTGGTTTTAAGCGTGTAAGCAAAAAACCCAAACAAACAAAGAAACAAACAAAACTCATGAAATTGGCATATTTGGAAACAAACTGTGTCTGGCATAATGCCGAAAATTTAATATATAGCTATATCCGAAGCTTAACCGGGGGTGTCTCGCATAGCTATTTACCGCCATTAGCATCATCGTTGGAATCAAGTTCCTCGGTGCTTATACACGGTCTATCGCAGATATAATTTATAAGGGCTCTTGTCCAAACTCTAATTTCTATGGGGATAGGATGTATTATATTTCAAATTCAACACTTAATTGCTTAGTGCTTTATTGACCTGAGAGTGGAGGAAGGGATTTTCATTAAAAAGAATGCACTGTTTCACTGTTTTTATTCTAATGGGACACGAAATGAGTCTACTAGGATGAATAAGGTAGACCTAAATTACTTTTCCGATCAAATAATATCTTCTGCCTTCGTATCGCACTTGAATTTTTGCAATTTCTGTTTTCGTGTGTTATAGAAAGGCGACGAAACATGCAAAATACAGAGTAAAAACACCCATTATTCATGAATTATTATATTAAAAAATATTTCATGAGACTTATTAAATAATTGATAATTAGCACAGTGTCATTTTTTCGTTAAGGTGAAACCCACTAGCGCTACCTTACAAAGGAAGGAATGCCTCGGACAGAAGGCATTTTTTCCCACAA